>JAATHB010000024.1:0-27280 GCA_014822075.1 Fusarium buharicum
GTTTTGAGTAGCGGTAGCCACTCTAGGGAAGATCTAGCATTTAGAATTAGCACGGGTAAAAGGAAAGGTGATAATCGACTGTGCTATGTAGTGATAGGCTGTAGGCGTGTATGGCGATCTCTCGAGGGCTCCGAAAGTTGGCCGAGTAGGTCCGAGATTATTGTCCAAAAAGTGCGATGACCATTCCGGCATCGGGCGTAGATAAGCAAATCTGACGATAAACTCAAAAAGTCACCGCAGAGTACCTATGCCCCGCCAAGTTGCGCCCGCAACTCCAACCGCTGGTTTTATTTTGGCATAGTTATCCTCGGGCGCACAGCGTCATGGCAGGTTTGGAGTCTCCATTCTATAGCATCCACTTCCGAGACGATGCAAGGCCAAAAGCAGGTTCACGACCAAGCTTTTCCAGCTGTCTATATTGGGCCGTCGACCCACCAGATTCTCGGCGGTCTACCGGGCGGGCCCTTGACTTGATGGACTGAGTGGGATATTCCACGACGACAGGGCCAATAATGGCCTGTGCAATGGTAACCAACCATGTAACCATGCGGCTAAGACAAGGGGCCCTCCAAGTGGCGCCTGGAGATGGACGTCACTGTAGCGATGCCACCAGCTGCTGTTGCAAGCACAGCACATGGAAAGAAACGCCACCAATGGATACCAGAGAACCGCGACCGGAGAAGAGGGCTGATACTCTGTTGCGCCAGACCAATTGCTGTTTTTTGTCGTTTTGGTGAGACATGTGATTTCGGTTGCGTCGCTAGTCCAGGTCGTGTCGTCTGAAGTAATGGGCAGCGATGGCCCGATTATTGCCTTTTCCAGGCCTTTCCAGCTGTCGAGGAGCTGTATCCAATCTCGTGGATGTTGAAGATCCAGGTACGGAGGGGTTGTTGCTTCGACGAGGGCAGCGCTCAAGGTATAACTTACCAAGTATGGTTGGTCCTCTTCACCAACAGGTTAATTCGTAAAGCGAGGGGTATCAAAAGGCGACTGGCTTGCAGTGGCAGAATGGCACGTTGGATTCTAGGGAAAGGCGAACGCGAGAGGATAGAGCAGTAGGAGAAGAAGATCAAGAGGGAAGAAAATATTGGAGGGGGAGGGCAACTGGTCTGCTTTTATGGAATGAAAGGATGGGAATTGATGTCCGAAGCCGTTCGAGCTAAGCAGCACTGCCAACTCCGTCTGTCGGCAGCTTGTTTTATTGAGTAGCAACTTAATGGGCACGCAGTCTGGTTTCGATTCAATCAACTGGGTCCAGAGCAGCTTGAGCCAAGCCCCACGAAAGAAAATGCGTCAACCGAACAAAAAAAAATCCAATGGAGCGGCTACGGCGTGCGTGGAGGGGAAAGGCTGCCAGGGAGGAGGGGTGTAGATGAGGGGAAGCCTGGTAAGAGGGGGGTGTATATCTGGAGTAGGGCTTGTTTGGTGATGAGAGCCAGCAGTCGAGAGAGCGAGAGACATGCGGCGTCAGAGCTGGAGGGTTAGGAAACAAGCACAACAAGCAAGCTACGGGGGTTGTGCATAGAAGGGTGGGGGGACAAATGTTGTTGATGATTGTTGATGGCTGTCTTTGAGGTCTAGATTCAAGCATGGAGAGTAGAAGGATAATGGCATTTCACGTGAAAGTATCACTTTTGGTTCAAATGATGGTGTGGCTTTCTCAGCCCTCTTATCAAACCTTCTTTTGATAGTAGAAAAAGTAAAAAGAAAACCTCGCCCAAAAGAAGAAGACCTCTTCAATCTCCATTCTATATCTACTAATTATATTGTAATACCTAGGTCTGGATGCAAGAATTCGTCCTACATCCAATCTTCGGCGTCCTGGATCCGAACCCGAAATGGGCGCACGCGCATGCATGGACTGGACCCTGCCGTGGCCCCATTTACTTACCGTTTCCCCTAAAAGCCGCCTTGGGAATTGAGGGACCTTGAGTATCAGGGATATGCCAGAGCCAGAACCGCAAACAAGCAAATGAGGTTGCAGGCATTTGCACAACAGCAACATGCCACCGTCTGGGGAAGATCACGTCCAAGAGAACACAATTAGGAAGCTCGGGGTAAATAAGCTCACTTTTCCCTCTAGGTATAGGTTTATTCGAGTGGTATTCAAGGATGGTCTTTGACGATATAATGCATTGCCTTGGGGGATACCGTATTTAATATTATACTTTTAATCAGTGATTCGTTCGACTTTCTCATTCCCTGCAGCATTGTCCCATTGTTCGTCAGTATCTCCTCTTCCGCATGTTTAATTCGTAAAGTCGTCTCACGGTATCTTCCATTCCACGTTTCGGGCCTCTCCCCCGAAGCCTGGATAATAGCATCGCTTCAAGCCTCACATCCGTCCGCTGTCCAGCCCCATGTGTCTGCTTCCACTATGGATTGAAGTCTATTTATCCATTCACCCTCCTCCGTAGATCGGCTCTCCGAATCGAAGGACTTTGCATCCTCGGTAAATTCCTCTGAGGAGGCGAAAACGCGCATCTCTGATAATCATGTTCGGAGATGCTGTAAATTAGACAAGTCAGAATGAGCGATTCGTTGAAGCAGCCCATGCTTTTAGATCTGCGCCTTTGAAAGGACGAGATCTACTTGAAGCCTACGTCTTCGATACTGGGTATGCATGCTACACAAATGAATAGTGGCAAGATGGGCTTTGAACCGAGAACACATCTTGGTGCGTTCACTAGACGCAATTCACATGGACTGACTCCCATGTTTCTGAATCAACCCACAAACCATCGTTGCCTGACTTTTTATTGAGCTTACATGACTGACTAAATATTGAAACAGCAATCAGTCAATAAATCAGCCCGTTAGAGTCAGTCAACTTCTTTAGGCAGGTCCCTGAATGGCCTCAATCGCTCCTTTCTCCCCGAGGCCGGGCTGGCCCAATTTTGATCCATCCGCTGAGTTGCTTGGTCCTCCTCTCCTCTCCTCTCCGCTGAGCTCCGCTCTCCGCATTCATCTCAAGCCTAATATGTTTTAACCGACGCGGAGAAATTAAGAGATCCTCATCACTCTGTCCAATCATTCAGAGGCTAATAAGGCTGCTTATTGTCGCATATCTATCGCCTATCCGCCGCCAAGCTGTCAATCTCTCAATTGGTTTGCAACATGGTTTCGTGTAAGAGAAATGCTCAACTGCTTTGCCGCTAGCAGAGGGCCAACCACTTACGACCGCACTTTGACTCCCGTCGAGCGCCTCAAGCAAGGATCAAGGGAGCTAGACAAGCCAGGGTCTGAGATGGATAGCGCCGAATGGCTGGAAGATGCTGCCAATCCGTGCGACGCCGGCTGGAACGTTAAACCTTCCTCTGCAGGGATCAGCTCGACCTCTCAACTTGCGACACCAATCATGACTTGCCATTTTCAAAGCCCAGCTAGGCCGATGTCGCGCCCACATCCCAAGCGAACACGCTCTGCGACCCTGGAGCGAGACATTTGACGTGCCGTTGCAGATGCTTGCGCGGGGGAGCTCGAGACGGCATGTCGCATCTTGCTGCGCGAGATTTGAGATGTGATCCGTGAGGCACGGTCGGATGCCCGAGATCCTCTCCGCCCTCAATATCCCTCCTACTTGTGCGTATAGAAAAGATTGCTGGTACAGTACTATGCATACGTTCTACTCGTCGTACAGTCGGCAGCCACTGGGGACGATACGACACGCAAGGAGGAAGATGAGTTGTTGGTACAGGCTGGCGGAAAACACTATGTGCTTGGGTTTGGCTATGATGTTCAATATGCCGCCGAAATTGCCAACAAAAAGCATCAATAGAACAATGAGAACATTACGATTCTTGAAATAATATCCTCTCTGTGCCACTTCTTTGTCTAAAACACGGCCATTTCCACTAGATGGAGTATCTCTCAGCCTGGCGTGAGAAGCAGACCACTACATAGCATGGTGGAGTTGGTTTTGAAATTATGCTTGGAGAATCTCGGAATGTTTGCAAGAGTCGCCGAGCGCATCACAGAGCCAGCCGAGGCCCTGGACCAGCATCTCCAGCCTTCTCAGAGTCTTACGGTCTCAGCAGCACTTACACGTGTAATGTTCATCACCGTCGCTCCATTATCGCACAGTCAAAAGATGGACAGAAGAAAATTAAGAGAGGCGACCAATCATGGAATCAACCGTCGTGCCGTTCCTTATCTCGAGCCAACCAACGTTTCCTATCGTTGATGCTGCACTAAAACGGAAGAAGCTCGTGCCGTACACACCACACGGCAGCCAAGGATAGAAGATCGTCTAGCGCCGCCTTTAGTCGACGCCATCGCGCAGATGCACCTGTCTCACCATGCTTCGGGAGTCCCTGCGGGACCCTGTCTTTGCTGCGAGGTTCTGCGAGATGTTGCAGCGGCTTGCATTGAAGACGTCACTGGGTTGGGCAACTGGAACCGGTGCAAGACTTGACTTAGACGCCAGGGAAATGAGGCTTCCATTCTCTTTGGCTGGACTTTGGTTACCAGCATCACAACGGATGGATGATCAGCTGCTAACCTTTTGCTTTTTGCGGTAATTTGGGTATACTCTGGGGGAAGACAGACAACAACTTGCAGCGGGCAAGCAGCAAAAGTCACGGCCTTTCTCCTCCGTCAGACTCGGCAACTGAGACTTTCACGAATACGTACGCCAGACGACTCGGTCGCATTACAAGATGTAACTAGATCTCTTTCGCCGTGTTCCCTAGCGTGTGAGCCACCATTGCTTATCTCTCGGCGTTGCTGCTAAAACAGCGGGCGAATGGATCCCGACAACAGCTCAAATCAAGTCGAGGGATTATAAATATCAAAGCGAGCATCTGGTTGTGCGGAGCCTGTGGAGGTCTGATCTAGAGGCAGACGATTCCAGATGGAGCCGAGCTCGGCGCTGCTAACGTTCGGCGTGCATCTCTATGGTCGTTGCCAATTAACGGAGCCGCCTATCCGTAACCATGGCCTTTCATTCAGCCTATGTGGCAGTTCCCGATTCCCGACAACATTCTGGCGAACGGAGAGGCACCGACGGTCCTTGCGGTCAAACCCCGGAGTTGCTTCGCCTCCCACTGGTCATTCCGATTTATTCCGATGCCTAAGTCGAGTGCCGCTCCAAGCAAATTAACCACCAAGGCAGCAAGGTATTCTTCTTTGCATGAGGCAAGGGTCTAGCGTAGCAATACAATGCTGCAGGATCCCAGCTTGAACAAGGCACACAAACAATCATATTTTCGTTACCTCACAGAATGAATAAAGCGATAATCCCCTACAGCATGGCCATAATCGAAGCAAAAGAGACCGAAAGGGTTGTCAGTTTGGTTACAGGCGGTGAGTTACAGAGTTCAGTTGCAGATCAACAGAGTTGCAGTCGTTCTTTTGGATTCATTTCCCACAATACCGAGTCTAGAACCCGTGTGTGAGAGATTACACTCTTTGCCGATCCAGCCGCTGAAAATCGGTCCTCCAGATTTGGAATAAAGCCCAATCAGTCCAAAACTTCTACATTTGACTAGACCTACGTTAAATCTAGAAATTAACAATCTCTCAATACCTATATGTAACCCTCGAGTTTGGAAGATACGCGAAGCTGGTGATGTTGCATTATCCTGACTGCGGGTTCCCACCAATGGCGGCTGTTAAGCGCCGCAGTGCGTCTATGGCGTGAATTGCCCCGCCATTTAGGAACTTTATTGACTTGCGAATGGATGCAGTCCAACAACATCGCGAATCAGTAAAGCTACACTTGCCGGCTTGACGCGAGCGCGTCCTGCAACTACCTTTCATGTTTACTACACTGCCGGACTTTACACCGCGAGATGTAAGAGTTATTGGTATCAAATTCTCGTTTATTTGCTAACATATACAGTCGCATTCTTTGTGGTACAGATCTTCTCGTAGTCCTTATACCCCCCCTGGGCCTCTCGATGACTTCGGCGGAGACTCGAATCACCACCAACATGCCGCAAACCAAGCGCGTCAACGCACAAAGCTCATTGAGCGCTCGGCCCTCGCTCGACTTGCCGCGGATGAGCAGTACATGCAGCGGCGGAGATTAAACGTCCAGAACTATGGTAGCGGCTGGCTAAAGCCTCCCGGAGTTCCCAAGACGCTACACCAAATGCGTGAAGAGAAGCGAGAGCAAGAGGAGCACCAAGAGGCGATGCGTCGAGAACAATTGGCCCAGGAACTGGCCGAGGCAGAAGCAGAGGGTATGCCTGGCGAAGGAACGATGGATGACGTACAGCTCGATGGGGTTCAGGACCTAGATGATGAGATTCCGGATGCTGATGATGGCTTTGGTTTTGGTGATGATGATGATGATGATGACGAGGACGAAGAAGAGGAAGACGAGGATGAGGAAGAGAATGAAGATGATGAAGAAACAGATGACGAGGCGCTGAGAGCAGAGCGTCAGAACGACCTGATGGCTGCACGCATGAGGATGAACGACGACGCTTTCCGAGAAGCACTTGTCCGTGGCGAGCCAGACGCCAGCGAAATGTACGGTGAGGCTGAGGGTTTTGAAGAGGAAGAGGATAATGGCCATCTTCTTGACGAGGATGATTTCGCCCAGGACGATGATGAGCTCGGTATGGACATGGATGCCGATCTCGACGAGGATATCCCAGAGGCCGGCAGCGGTGGCTATGAGCACACCGACTCTGAAGCCGAAATCTCAAGCAGCGAACAAGAGGAGTCTACTAACGACGACGAAGATGATGACGACGACGACGACGACGACGATGTCGATGTCAGCTTTGCACCTCGCTCCACGACCCTTCCACCTCCGCTATCCCCGACTTTCCATGGCCGCCGTTCCAGTGTACGGGCTAGTATGGATCTGAGCAACCTCCTCTCGCAGGACGGCAGCAGCTTCATGCAGAGCAGTCCTGCCGGACGGCGTGCCCGTCACGGATAGTGACTGACGACTAATGCGACACGACCATGACCGGATAGAGTTCTGACAGCAGTGTTATATACCCATTCATTGTTCATTATCAAGAAAGAATTGAAATTGAGCGCTCGCTGCAAAAGCAACTTGCCAGCCACAGGCATGCCCAGAACTGTGATTACAACCTTTTAAGGGCAACTTGATGGTTGCGTGATGTGGTGTCTCTCCCATGTTTCTCTGACTCCTCCCTCCGTTCTCATGCAATGTTGGAAATTCCAAAACGCCCGCCCAAACGCCAAACTTCAAAGGCATACCATCCTGCTCTTTCCACTCCCATTTTCGATCAAGAGGCACCTCTTGACACTGATGTCTTGCTCGCGTTCTCAGATCGATCAGCTCGGTATTTGTCGTGGAGAGGCAGAATCGATCATGTTCAAATCAATGTCTTTGGTCAAAACAGCCACACGTAGATAAAAAGCATGATAACGGCAGCGAAGAACATAAGCCAGACTTTCCATCCCACGCCAGTTCGTTGAGCCATAACAAGCATGCGGTTCATGGTGCCCCGGAGGCGGATGCGCGTCGAATCGAAAGTATCGTTCATCTTTTCCGCCAGCGCCGAGGACTCGCGGATTTCGTCTCCAATAGCCACAGTCATCTACAAACCAACAGTCAGTCTGCATCCCCAGTGCCCTCGCCAAAGAATACCATAGAGGAAGGGGATAAACTCACATCCTTCAATACCTTGACCTTGCCTAGAATGCCCTCCACCTGCGCATCGTTCTGGCTCTCGAGTTCGTTGAGCACCGCATCGCTGTACTGGCCCCTCTTGTTCGGCGTCGCGGAGCGGAACGACCCGGCCCTCGAAGCGTCTTGTCCCAGGGGCGAAGGCGAGGGAGCGCCGTATCCGCCGTAACCGTATCCTCGGCTTGGGCTTGCGCTGACGGGTCGTCGCGAGGAAGCGTCACCGGTGTAGCCCTCGAAAAGTGCGCTGCGAGAATCGCGCTGGTGTAGCGATGAGGCGCCGAATCTGTTAATGCGCTGTCAGTGGGAGCCAAGTTGCCACAATGATAAGGGGTACCGTACCGTTGCGCCATGGCTATCCAGTCGGGCAAGACAAAGGAGGATTAATATTCAGGAGAATAAAGAGAAAAATTATCGAGGGGTTCGCGAATCTTGGGTTCTCCCCCCTACGATACCCTGGTTGTTTTTCTTAGGTGTTCTTTCTAAAATGGCCTGGTTCATTGGGGAGGACGGGACATGGGGTTAAGTACCGAGGGGGCTGTCCATCCAATCCCGTGTCATGGCCATTTTGTTTTTAAGGTTCCATTAACGTCGAATCTCGAGTCTTGGGGACAAAGTACAGTAGCCGTCGATTTGACTTTGTGTCTAATTAGGCCATGATTCAGATATCAAGTGGCTAATGTGAGTATAATACTGGACAATATTCAAGTCAAACATGGGCACGAGAGTTTGATGTAGGCATAGCCAACTCAAACCCAAGGCAACGTTCACCCTACAGTGCAGCCATATTGCAGTGCATAGCAAGTTTCTGGAATTTCTCAACTGGCATCAACATTTGATTGTATTAATGTCATTTCATAATGCTTTTAGTGCGCATGACTGTACGTGTACAGTATATATGCAAAGCAGGTGAATGCTAAAGGTGGCTGATGCTATTCACGACTCCATGCCGCCTAGAGCCCCCAATCTGGAGTCAAGGTAAACAGGTATAATCATCCACGCCGGATCCCTTTTGTTTTCTTGTTTACATCCCAAAATCATAATATCGTACCAGCCCCCGAGTTATTCCATCCGTCACACAAGAGTTGAGACGTTTGTTTAGTCGGACATCTTGGTGTCCTCGGTGGGCTCAAAGTCATCATCGTCCTCCTCGTCCTCATCCTCAGCCGGGTATTGCTCAGCGGCCTTGGCGAAGTCGATCTGGGCGCCTCGGGTGCGAGCGCCCTGGACGATGTTGCCGAGGTCAATCTCCTCCAGGCCGTCCTCGTCTGCACGCGTTAGTTAGCTCGATTCACGGTCAAAGTGCTGCGGGTGGGCGCAATTACCAGCTTCAGCCACCTGACAAAAACAATGTTAGCATCATGGCCAAAGAAACAACAGAGAGGTTAAGCCATACATCCTCATCCTCATCGCTATCATCATCATCATCCTCATCCATGGCGGTGTCCTCGTTGACCTCCTCAGCGGGAGCCTTGCCCTTTCCTTTGTTCTCAGCAAGGGTCTCCTCCTGGGCATGGGTAGGGTCCTGAGGAATGGTAGCGTTGTTCTCGGCCATTGTTGCGGTGAGTTTGTTTATTTGAAGTGAAGTAGTGAGGAAATGAAAACGTAGTGTTTGTGGTAGCGAGGTGAATAGAAGTGGAGGATGTAGAGGGAGAAATGCGGCGCAAGATGGGTGAGCTCTGAGTGGATTGAGTTCAGCGCGTGTGAGATGCGACGAGCTTCTGTTTTAACTGCATGCGACGCCCTGAGATCTCATCCATAGCAACCAGTGGGTCTAATCCCGATATAGACTAGCGACTCATCAACTCAGTGATCTACCGCCTCACATGATATATCACGTGCTGAGAATGTGAGAGATGTTCATGATGAATTGGAGCATCTTCATACGTTAGTAGGTAGACTCCAAGCTTAATGGGGTGAGTAATCTGGGTGAGGCACATTGTTTAAATTTCTGTCCTTTCGTTACTCTTCGCTATCTTGATCCTGGTGTTTGCTACAGTACGTATGACATACCGCTTTATAAGGATGCATGTACAAGCTCGCTTGCTCTTCTCATGTTTCTAAGTAGTGCTGGCAGACTTGCCATCTAGATGTCATATTTCTGCTGGCTTCGCAGTCTGATGTCATTGATCTAGTGGACGGAGGACAAAAAAAAAAAAAAAGGAATATGTACCTCGAGGTTGTTAGGGGGGCTTAAGAATAAATCTAGTCTTAGTATCAGAAGTAAAGACAAACGGGACGAGGAAAACAGGGCAAGTTTTGGACCGCCGCATGAAAGTGTCAAGATCAGAATAGCGAATCCTGCTGGGAATTCAAGACTAGTCTAACCGACTGAACCGGACAATCGCGAGACGGCGTGAGCTCAGAATAATCTCCCAACAGCCATTACATTCACACTGGACATCAGTATATGGCATAAAGCTCGAGTCGTAAAACAGTTGATTGATTAGGACCGTTGCTGCATATGATGCATACTCTATTTCTCGCCTCCTCCAGCCATCGACACAACCACCACGACGGCAATAATCCACCAGTACCTATTCCAACGTTAGAAATCCACTTACCCAACAGCATAATTCCCTGAACAAAACTTACTTTTGAAAAAACGATTTGGGCTCCTCCTCAGCAGCCTTCCTTCCATTAGGCGACAACACAACTGGTTTGTTCAGCTCAGGCTGGCTACCCTTCTTATCCGCAATCACAACTGCCTTGGGTCCAAAATCCCTCGTCTGCCCAGCATCAACCCTCACACCCTTGAGCGCCACGCTGCGCACGTCGCCGCTGTCATCTACAGATAGCAGTATCGTGGGCGCGTACCCCTTGTCAAAGTTGTCTGTGGAGGCAGCGGTCGTGCCTGCAATCCAGCGCCCTGACTTAGGGTCATAGAGGCCGACGCGGACGAGAGAGGCTGTCTCGGGGAGTTCGGGGGCATCGTAGGAAACGATCTCAGCGGAGATGAGAGAGGCAGCGTCGTAAGCGATCTCGGCTAGAGGTTCGGGGGTTGAAGGGGAGGATAGGACGGGTTGGATGAAGATTTGGGCAGTGCGCTGCTCGGCTGCGACGAGCGCGGCGGCGCAGATTGTTGATAGGAGAGTTGCGATCCTCATTGTGAGCGGGTTTGCTTGGGTACCTATGTACAGATGTAGTTGATGAACTGCGGCTTAGAAACGACAGCTGGGCAGCATCATATTGGAACGGCTGATTGTCGGCTAATTGAGATGTTGCAAGTCAATTCAAGACCAGTATGTTAACAACATCATCCCCTCTGGAAATATACATAATTTCACTGATTAGAGAAAAGAACTAGTAGTAAAATGCAATCAGTTGTGACACGAGAACCGAGCCCAGGTGTCGTGCATGATCTGCCTCCCAAATTGTACCTCTACACAGGTAATCGTTTATTGCTCCCCTACCAGTGTGATGCTATCCAAATGAAAAAAAACTGCCTTGGTCCCGAACGCCTGTAAATGTCGCGCTATATATGCATGGCTCACTCTTGGTCCTTCATCATTGTCATGCGGCCGTTCGTAATGCAGGTATCCTCCCTTTAAAGTGCCCTCTACATTGTTGGCTTGTTCTGGAGTATCGTGAGGCGAGAAAATTATGTGCCCCAATTCCGTCGGGTGGAAAACCGCAGCTGCTCGCGCAACTCTATTCGTCCGAAGCGGCGTTATCCCTGGTATCGACATCTTCATCCTCGTCTTCTTCGTCTTCCGATCCCTCTGTTTCCAAAACGTATCCTGGTGTTCGCTCCACCAGACCCTTGTAATATGCCACGAGGACTTCGGGATTTGGAACGATCTTCCAATCCACACGGTAGAGGAATTCTAATTCTAATAGTTTAAGTTCTGCCACTCGAACCCCGCCAACTCTGGCATATGTGGTATTATTCCAGAAAGAGTCTGACAAACCCTTGGCAGCGACCGTTGCTGCCGTGATCAGGAACCGATGTACAGTCAGTGTGTTGATGGTGAATTCTTGATACATGGCGCATAAACGGTCGATATAGTAAACCATGGCCAAGAGAAGCGGCGGTGTTAGTGTCGCATGCCGAGCCAAGCGGTGTAAGTAATCTCGAACAGAGATTCCAGGTGGAGTCCTATAATCCACGTCAGCTGTGAACATTTTATAGTAAGAAGGGTCAAAGAGGCGCTTTTTACCTGGAGTGAAAGCGTGTCAAGCCACCATTCGATATCCGAATGGCGTCATTTGTAGCAATCAGCTCTGCCAGCATATGCGCAACCAATTCCACCATATCCTCAACGGCGCAGAATTCATAACGGTCTGGCAACACTTTCGGTGGTGGTGCGTCGGGTTTTGCTCGTTTGGTCGTTTGTGGTGGTGGTGACTTTGTAGCGGCAGTGGCTTCCGAGCTGGTTGGAGCGGGTGAGCTTCGACGTTTGGTTGGTGACACCCCGCTCAAAGCTTGGCTTGGTCGTGAGGGGGGAGCAGTGGTTTTGCTCATGGGAGAAGGACGAGGCGATTGCGGGGGATGTGTAGCAGGCTTCTGGGAGAGAGATGACGGGGGTCGCTGAGCTTCCGCCGGCGACCCATGAATACCAGAGTCGTTTGCGACATATTGTCTCGGGCGTTGGATAGGAGAGGACTTCATGGCGTCGACGGATGACGAAGTGTTGGAGCGGGTAGAAGGCCGTCGCCGGAGAGCTGGCGAGGGCTTTGAGGAGTGCTGAGGAGACGAGGTCGCATATCGAAAAGTGGTAGGTGAAGCATTGGCGGAGGCGGACAGGGCTGGAGACGTCTTCAACATGGTTTGCGGCGCATCGTCGAGCTGTCGGTTCGTCGGGTCGTTATGCGGATCGAGGGGTTTTAGGTTAGTTGAAGTGTGCGATTTTGGGTTTGCCCAGGGCTGGTTCGGTAAGGCTGAAAGGATCTGGTATTGAATGTCGGTAAAGGACGACAAGGATTTCAAGGATTTGCAGGCGGTAATGAGAGGGTAGAAGTTGATAATGGCCAGTAGTTATGGGGTTGAATCGAATCGCGAATTAGATCATGGCGTTTGGTCGATTGCAGCCATGTGGGCGCGATGCTGGCGCAATCTGAGTGTAAGGGACTGCGCTATCGACAAGAAGGCTCACCGAGGGGTCGAAGGCTAGAAAACTAAAGCCCCGATGCGGCCTAAGCTGTTGGTTTGTGGCTGGTTGTCAGACACACGCACAATGCACCAAGATTTCGCCTGGTGGAATACCTGACGATGCGATGGACGGGCTTGAGTGGACTGGACGGCACTCGTCCATATGATTTCGAGTGGGTGTGGATTAAAGCGATGGGCGCACCACTGACCAGCAAACGGACAAGCCGGAGCCGAGGGAAATGATTCCCTTCCACAGGGGGTTTTCTAGCCCACCTTGGGCCCTCTTTGAATTCTTTTAGAGACCGGTCCGCGCTGTGTTCTGCTTCCAGCTCAGGATTAGTCACTTGTCAAAGAACCTGGCGAGTATGACTCGGTAGAGTGCACTTGATGGAAAATATTTTGCTTAGGGGCGGATGATTCTCCTCATCAGGGGTATAAACCGGAAAGAAAGCCGTTGCCAAAAGCGTGCCACACTTGGGTGATAGCCCAGGCTCCAAGGTGAGAGAGTGAGTTGGTTTGATGGTGTAAAGATGGCGTCAGTGTGTGTCTGAAGAAATCACGCCTAGATTCGCCTTGGGCATTGACTGGCGGACAACATGCTCTTTTGATTGACGATTATCTGAATGTATCTGCTCTGTTTGCAAGGCCAACTATGGCATGATCAACATGAACACGATGGGGATACGCTCTAGCACTAGAACGTCTCAAAACAGACGGACCCTGACTTAGATGTTTACGTTACCCCAGATGCACCTCATTCCCCAGAAAGAGCCTCTTACAGGCTGGCCCCGTGTTCGACGTTCGTGAGCCACTCAATGTACAACGTGGACAGGGGCGGCGCGGCAAGAGGGCACTGGCGTTCCAGGGTTTTGACTACCGATGAGCGGATCATTCCAGAACAGAGTCTCGGTGAAGAGATGAGCATCGTGGAGCAGATTAAGCTTGGCTTGCGGAGCGGCATTGTCATGGCTCTGAAACAGAGCAACGCGGCTCATTGTAGTATGATGGAAGAGGAAGGTTTGGGAGAGCGTCTCGGAAGCGTCTTCAGTGTACAAATGGGTAGTGAAATTATCTTCCACACAATACCTACCTATGTAACTTGCCTAGCATTGTCGAAGTATTGTAAAGTATTTCATTCCTAACACGGCAAAGGCTGGTTAAACTATAGACCGTTCCTTGTAGAACTTTGCCTTTTTTATCCTAGGTATCGTCTTGTCGAATATGTAGGTACATAGCTCGTGTAAGCGGCACCAGCGGTTATGGGGATTTACAATGCAATACTTGATTCAATGCCAAGGCAGATTATTACTCAGACTGACCAGCAGTTACACAGGATCCTTCAAGCCCAGTTGAAGAAGAAGAAGAAGAAGACCAAACTTAATCCCAGCCAACAAAGCAGCCATGATAGTTTCTATATCGTCATCCTCTCACCATGATTCTATGCCTGTGGCTTTCCACTGCTAAGCCACAGCAGCGCACAACTGTATCTTATCAGAGCTGATAAGACAGGTGCACGTGCCGCTCCTCCGAGTCGGCCATCCTTTGACGTGATGGACGACAACGCCATGTTTCTCCAGATTAGCTTGAGTAGCAACTCACATGCCTATGGGTTAGCAATCCAAATCCCATCATTAACCAGACATTGGTTGCTCACTGCATCATCTTTGACCGAACTGTACCTAATTCTCACCTTCCACCTCTTCTTTCTTTTCTTTAGGTGCGAAAATCTATCGGTACATGTGGCTTGATTGGACGTGAAAGCGCCAACATCACTGGTAGTGCCTTGATTTCCCTAGGATTCTTTTAAAGACAACCTCCATCGCATATTTTATCCATCCACTATATTGACTTTTAACTCTTCTCTTTCTCCGATTACCAGCATTCCAAATAATTTCATCTTAATCATAAAACGCCCCCATGGCTCGAGCGCAGAGTCACCCGATTCTGGCTCAACTGCGAAGCGCGAGAAGCTTGCCCGAACAAACCACAGCTTTGCGAGCTCTCAAGAACGAAATCGTTGGGCACGTACAAAGAAAGGAGCAATGGATTGGATTGGGCGTGCTTGATCCCATCGTCAGGACATTGGCCTCAGCCAGATCACCTGTCAAACCAAATGGAAAGGATCCTCGGTTTCCTCTTGCGCAAAGGGCGTTATCGGAAGATGAGAATGTAAGATTACAGGCGCTACAACTGGTTGCCAGTTTTGCGAATGGTATGATATTGGTTAACCCCTCTATATGGCCTTGTTGCAGCCACTGATGGACATGTAATAGGAGGCCCTGCGTTCCTCGCGCCCCTCCATGCTGCGCGGGCAATACCTGCTCTCATGGCCAACTTATCCCCATTTACCGACGCGCCGCAACTCGTCGTCGCAGCACTCAAAGCCTTGACAGATATTGCCGATGATGCTATGCTTGCACCGCCATCTTCACCCATCGATATCGAATCACTAGCCGATACCGTGTTCTCGCCGCAATATCTCGACTCTTTCGGGGCGATGCTATCCATCAACACTACAAACGTTCTCTTACAATCTCAAGTTCCTCTTGCAGCAGGGTTGATATCCCGACTTTGCCGCGAAGAGCGCCATCAACAAGCTTTGGCGACTTCTGGAATCTTAGATGCGCTAGCAACACAGTTGGCTAGCGTTGCTGTTCTTCGAGGGGAGGTTGTCCCAGGAGCCGATATTTCAGCGCGGAACGATGGTCTATTTGAGGCTTTCCCTGAGCCGGCTCCCAGGACTTTGAGGCTAGACTCGATACTCGAGGCCATTACTGCCATCTTGGGAGATTCAAAGTACCGGGCAACCAGGCTTGTTAACTCGCCGTCTATCCTTGCTGTTTTCCCTTCAATTAAATTCGAGCCTTCTCCAGATTTTGACGTGGATCAAATAGGACCTAATCCCACGCGCCAGCAGCCTGTAACCGCGATGGAGTATATGCTCCCGATTAACTTGCCTAGAAACCCATCAACGTCTCCCTATGGCTCGCTCCCGTTGGGGGGCTCCTCAGATTCGCAATCATCTAGTCGGTCATCGCTTAGCAAGTTTAGCTCATCTGCTATTTGGGATTCACCTCGTTACCCGCCGGTGGGCTCGAGTAGTGAAGACATAGAAGAGATTGAAAGCCCATTTATTCCCTGGTTGGTTCGTCTAGTGAGACGATCAAACGAATACGAGCGTCTTCTTGCCTCTTCCGTTCTCGCTGCGCTCATTAAGGGTGGCGTGGCAAGCAAAGGTTTAAGGGAAACAAGCCTGGGGCTCCTTGTGGTCCCTCTACTTATCGAGATGATATCCAGGAATGATAAAGACGTCTCTGATGTGAACGAGATCGACAATGCCATCAAACGCACCATTCTGGAACGCGCACCGGTGGTTTTAGCTCGCATGATCACAGACAGCGAATATCTTCAGAAGGCGGCCTACGAGTGCGAGGCTGTGCCCGTCTTGAGCAGACTTCTCAAGCACGCTTATACGCCAGTGAAAGAGAATGGGCAGCCTCGTTACTGGTCACCGCATGCGGACGTTGATATGGAAGTTGAGAATAACTCTCCGGTAGCTCAACTTGGCCCAGAAGGCCAGAATGAACTTTTGGTTCACCGGCTGAAGGTGCGAGAAAGCACATTGAAGGCTATCGCGGCTCTGGCAGGGGGCAAAGAAGACTACAGAAAGGCATTTGTGGCTGATGATATAGTTTCGTACGTTGTCGAGTCTCTTTCCGAGTATCCCAGAAAACCACAGACGATCAAGGAACGGACATCAGAAAAGTCAAGCACTGATTCTGTCAGAAAGGGGGAAACAGCAGGATATGGTGCCAATCCCGCGTCTGTGATTGTTGCAGGTTGTCATGTTGTTAGAATGTTGTCTCGCTCAGTCAGCATCTTGCGTACATCCCTGGTTGATCATGGAGTTGCTCTTCCTATTTTCCGTTTTATGAAGCATTTAGATGTCAATGTTCAAGTTGCTGCTACTGCTACCATCTGCAACCTGGTCCTGGAGGTTAGCCCAGTTCGAGAGGTTAGTCAACGTCATATTGTTTTCAGTGAGGATATGAATCGCTAATTCTTGCAGCTTCTTGCCGAAAACGGCGTCGTGAGTGTTCTCTGCGAGCATGCCCATTCTCAAAACCCAGCTCTTCGTCTTAATGCGTTGTGGGCCCTGAAGCACTTTGTCGATGCCGTTGGACCCGATCTGAAGAAGGGATGCCTAGCGGAACTTGGGTCTCATTGGTTGCAACAGCTCATTTGCGACGACACAGAGGACCGGGCTCTGCAGCCGGCGAGAGAACGGGAGGCTTCGGGATTGGATCTGGACGAGGATGTTGACATGCAGCAATCGGACGAGGCGCACCGGTGGATATATGGCGCGAACGGTTTGCTTCGGCAAATTGATGCGATCAACTCGTCAAGGCTGCGCCAGGCAGAGGATAAGCTCGCATCAGTGCGAGAGTCGGAGCTAAATCCGGTCCGGAGAGCACGAAATGATGATCTAGCGATTCAGGAACAAGGTCTTGACTTGATTCGAAACCTGATTGGAAGGCCGAGGTCTGCTGAATCGATAAACGAGACCACGGAGATGATTGACTTTTTGCTACACGAATTCGGAGGCGAACAGTTCTTCGACATGCTATCATCAAAGCTCCGATCCAAGGTGCTTCGACCTTTCCCACGCCGAGCTACGGTGACGGGCCGGGAGGCCAGGGTGCTACACCCCCAGGCAAAGATCATTGTGGCCGTACTTTACATTCTGGCACATATCGCAGCGAGTATCTCACGACACCAACAGATGGTTATGGCCCAAACAGACCTCCTGAAGCTCCTAGCGCAGCAGGCCAGCAGCAAGGATCGAGAAGTGCGGGTAGCGCTCTGCCACTTGATTATCAACCTTACTTATAAGGATGACGATGGAGAGACCCATGCTTGTGCTCTTAGGGCGCATGAACTACGAAAGCTTGGGTTTCATACCAAAATGGAGGCTCTCACCAAGCAGGATGGGGATTTGGACGTACGGGAACGAGCCAAGACGGCAGCGTACCAGATAGAGCAGGCCACTTACTGATGAGAGGTGATGAAGAGGCGTTGGTTGATATGGTGTGTCATGTTGTATGATAGAGGGAGCAGTGGTGAATGCAACGTATATTGTGCACACGGATATTATTTTTGTTACAAGCGCTGCTTTGTTGAATATCGAAAAGGGTGGGGTCCTGTAGGAAGGTCACTACTAGGTATCACTTTGTTTATGTGATTTGCATAGATGGTTGTTCTCTTGTGAATGTTGGCGTGATTAAGGCCTTCAATTGATCGTTCTGTTCCAAGGGAAACATCCATTGCGGGAGCTCCAGCTACCTTCCCTATCTTTGGATTCTGGCGATGTCGAGTTTGTCATCCTTGCCAAAAGATGGGCCTTAGGGGTTCAATACATTATCTGGGAAGTAACGGAATTGTCAAAGTGTCATATTGAAGGCTAAGGTACGGTAGCCTCTATTGGCTGCTTATACTTGAACTTGAACTGTCCGAGTTGAAGTTGACCTTGAGTCATTCCCATTCCCCCTCATGCTCCACATCCTGGAAGTCTTGATGTGACATGGAATACGTGAGGCTGATGCTTGTAAATATTACAACGGCAGGAGAGTACATGAGCCTTTTCCTGCACCAATCTCCATCAGGACTCTTTCCTATCATTTATTTCTCTTGAGGGCAAAACTCAGGTGCATCTCTTTACCACCATTACGAGATATGCGGCCAATGGGATGTCAAGCTCGCCGAAGTTTTGATGATGTACTCATTCTAGGAAAGAGTGAGAGGGGGAGAAAGGGAAATGGAAAGGGCCTCTAGAGAGCTCTTGACGTGAGTTCTCTGTTCGAGGCAGGGCCTGCCTTCTATATAAGAGTCTCATCCTATTCTTCTACCTAGGAAATCATTTCCTTTTCCCTTTTCCTCTTCCACATCTCATCTCAAACTCACCGAGGGTGTCCAGGCATCAACATCCGCATCAACATCAATCATAATTACAACCAAGGTATTCTATCATCAACAGAGAGACTACTAATCGCCAACATGGCGGTCATTGAGAAGATCTTGCAAGAATTGGGCTTTTCACCTGAGAAGTTCCTGGATCTACTACTGTTGCCCCAAGATTCTGTTGAGCGTCCCTCGTGGATATGGATTTTCCCATCCTTCTTCCTGTTCTTCTTCGTACGTATCTCCTTGCATCAACACTGATCGGACCTACCTAATCCATTTACATCGACAGCTTGTCTACCTGGCTCTTAGCTTTATGCCTCGCAGCCAGGAGAGAATCTTCCACTCTCTGTTCCTCGCTGCCCTCTTGGCCAATACAGTCACTTACTACTGGATCGCCTCTGACACTTACTCGCGGAAGCTCAATGACCTCGACATTCCAGGCTTCATCAATTCCAGCATCCACATGGTAGGCCACAGGATAAAGTCCGAATTTCCAAGCCTGGAATTTTACAGTAGCAGCCTTTTGAACACCGACATCAAATGGGTCTCGCATGATGATAGACATAGCATCATCACAAAGGTCATCACCGAAAACCCCCATGCATTGTACATCAATTGGGCCTTTGGGTTCACCGTCGTTCTTGTCGCACAAGGACTCTTGAGCGGCATCGACTGGGCCTCTATCCTGTCCAACGCCTTCCTCGCCTGGATCTGGTTCGTCTACACCTGGTGTCTACCCTGTCTGTCTTACTGGGAGAACTAACTGTAGCAGGGTCGCTTCGTACTACCGCGCCACCGAGACAAAAAACTCGTTCAAATGGGGCTTCTTCGTTTTTGGCATACTCGCCCATCTCCTCCTGGCCTTCGAGACTCTTCATTCCGGTCGCAAGTCTGCTGCCCGTGTGGGCCGCGGCCGGGACTATACCATGCTTGCTGGGTGGGCCAATGTACTGTGGTTCGTTTACACTGTGAACATTGCCTTCTGTACCCACGACAAATTTGGGAGCAAGGAGAGCTTCCTCTATTCCGCCATCGTTGATTTGCTCATGATTCCATCGCTCGCGTTTGCCTTCCTGTTCCTGTCCAGGCGCTGGGGCGATGAAAATGAGGGCACTCGTGCGGGAGATGGGTGAAGTGAAGCTTGCGTTCTTCATGCCAAAGAGGTGTTTGGGTTTGCTTTGGTTCTTAACATGCCCTCAGTTGAACGGAAAGATACCTACTTACTCGCTGGCTGTTAGCTACGTTTGTATAGTATTGTTATCGGATCAGTGTCTACAATACCTAGTAAATAACTATACAACTTCTTGAACCCATGTTCATACAATAAAAGTCTTGACTGTACACTCTCTAGAGGGACAAAGAACAGAGGAATAGTATTTCCTGCCACAACATCCTTAAAGTTATCCCGAGTCTAAGAAAGTAGGTAGATAATCTCACTTCTGTACTATAGGAGGTGCACTCTTGGAATTTTAGTATAGTTACTATACTTCACAAGTAGGGAAGATAGTCGATAGATATCTTAGTACCTTACCTAAGAGACCACCAAAGTTAGCAAGCCAGTCCTATGTTCTCCGTCTCCCACTATGCTCTATCTTTTAGAGTTGAGAACCATATAAATATACAATATAGTAAAGCTATTCCAGACTTCTGTTGAACCCTCTAACCTTGGCATATCCAGGCCAGTCTGGCGCATCAATGTCTCATCGAGGTTAGTTAGTAGTCATCAAGCAGCTACTCGACCACGCACTCGAAAGCATGTTTCTCATATCAATTAAAACTGAGACACTTCGAGTCCGACACTGTGGGAAGGACATCACATATCGTACGATAAGCCACCTCGGCCTTTCGCGCCCCCCTCGCTGCTAAGACCCTTACCTATCATCACGTATACAAAGTTTACAAGTATCCGACACTAACCTTGGCAATAGACGCCATCTCACCACTCATATTCTATTGTTTTCAGAGCAAGCTTGCTTCCTTGGTACCTGGTATCGTTACATCGCTCGACATGCAATGAATGGCTTGCGCTACAGCAGCGATGGATGGGTAAAGCGTTGCTCAACTCTGAGACAATACGCACCGAGACGGAGGAAACTGTCATGTCAGATCCACGTGGGCAGGGGTGCACTGAATCCACTCATAGGGACTACGTAGGTAGTAAAATTATCAGAGTTGGCTTTACTACGTACAATGGGCTTCCTCGACAATATGAGGTGAGTCCGGAGGCGCACCGAGTGTTATGGTGCTGAGACGCTCTGGTACAGGATACATGACTTTAACGTTATTCTCACCAGAAGAGAGACTCTCGATAGCTCTAAACCTCTAGGCTACGACAAGCAAACCAGGAGGATTTTGTGTATAACCTGTCAAGTTTGAAGCGTCTTTCAGTAACCCCACGGATAGTCGTGATGCAAGTGTTTCCGTACAACTAAATACCCACTGTACTCTCAGACACGAGAGCCTCATCGACCCATTCTCCCATCCCACGGTGTAACATGTCATGCCTGTCAAGCTACGAGTCTAGCCAAACGTGCAACGTCACGGGGCGTCAAGCACGGCTTTTGTGGTGTACAAGGCCGGAAAGGCCCCAAAATGTTTGCGGGATGCTGCATGTTTGTTGCTCTACAAGACATCGTCTAACCTCCGAGCAAAGGCCTTTCCTCGTGCTCTATCTGGACACAACAGGTGCAAAAACAAAGCGACAGGCAGCCGTTTTTGAGTATGCAGACAGACAGAGTACTCGCATAGCCAAGCGCGGTGAGCCATACATTGATTGCTTCAGCCGAGCTTTCGATTCGTAGGTTTGGCGCTGACCATGATAGCATTGGAAAAGGAGAACAACGCAGTACAAGAAAGCGTCTTGACACTGATCAGGGCCTTGTCTGGAAGATTCGTAAAAAGTCACAAAGCTATACGCTCAAAAATCCTGATCAACAAGATGCGTTGTGGCATGCGTACAATATAGACATCTCACAGAATGATCTGCCATGGCATAATCGAATGGCGCTCGACAAATGCACCAGGAAACGTAATATGCAGAAGCGTCAACGGCCGCACAGGACGGCAATGGTGATGGCTGGTAGCCACCAGAGTTTCGCACGCGGGGTTGTGAGCTGCAAGTTGAGTATTCTCCCTTGGGCCTGGGTACGACAGGAACTCGATTTGAGACATTCTACGGATACCAACATGTTTCCCCCGTGTTGAGGGGTAATCAGAGTCTCACGAGGCTTCGCTAGGTACGGCTGTGAGACAGCAACTGGATTGTGGCGTGCAATGGGCAACCATAGACGAAGCCTACATGCATGGCCATGCTTGCCATGCCACTTGGTGTGTAACCTCCCCAATCTACAGTTGGTGCTCGATCCTTGGTCCTGGGTCAGCAACAAAGAGGACGGTATCCGATCGAGAGGTAAGCGGTGTCGTGCCGCACCATGTCAAGACAACCAACAGATTGGCACTGCAGGTGGTCGGGGATGGCGATGGCCTACTAGCTTGGATGTCAGATCCGTAGCGAGGATCTTGTTGGTGAAGGGCTTTCTGATAGTTAACGGTGTGAGTTGGCAGCTCACCACGACCAGTCTAACCAGTCGATCTGCTGCCATGCTGCTAACGTCTGTGTCAAATATAAAGCCTATCTCCTTCTGTATCGGTTTTAGATAGCCGATGAGAAAGAATGGCCTGATGCCTAAATGTTAATCTCGCTGGAATGTTGTACGATAACCTCGTGGAAACTTTCTACCTTTCATGACTCGGGAAGCCGAAGCGTATGACGTTTTCAGGTACCCTGATTTGGTATGTATTTCGCAAGCCCATAGTGTCTTGATGGAGGCATGAGAGGGCTTGGGGAACGTGTTGGTGGCGTACAGCAGATCAAGGCAAACGGCCATTTCAGTGGACGAGATCCAGAGCCAGGTGAGATCCTGCGAAAATGTGCTGGAAACTGCGGGCGCTTGAAACATGCTGCGAGTTGTACAGTAGGAGCCCGGCAGTTCAGGTTGATACATAGTATGCTTTCTTGAGAACGAGGCTTTCTATGGGGAAGTGACAGTTGGCGTAAGGTTGTCATTTGACATTCATACAAGATTATGACCTGACAAGGCTATCTTCGTCCCGCTCGGGCCGCTCCTCGGATCGGAGGAAGCAAATCGAGGATCTCTTTACTATGGTCCATAATCCAGTGAATGAGAAGAATATCGACTGACTGCAGGGAGCCCAACGTGGCGATTCATTGGCACGAAGGCCATGATCTGATTTCTGGTCTGCAGGGTAAGATGCTGGTGAGACACCTCAAACACGCCCGCAAAATCTGGCACCCTTATCCCAGAAAAGAGGCACTGGGAGAGCTGGAACCAACCAGGAGCACGGAGCCTGCTGTGGCTCTGGGAGGCTGAGACGAGAACTTGGTATTGGAATGGAGAACCAAAGGTCCGCGCAGGCGCCGAAGCCAGGGAGCCGGGTTTCTCTCAGACATGGCCTTTGTTTGGGCTGTCTTGAAGCGACCGCCGTGTGATTCAGAGAGTCAGCGCATTGTGGCTACATCTTGACGTTGATGTTATGCTGTTGTGATCTTGAATAAGTTGTAAAAGAACCACAGAAGATGCTGCGACTCGTCGATCGAGGGTCCTTGGGCTTTTGTCCGGAGACTATGTCCGGTTAATGCAACCCTCCACTGAATGGTCACGGATACGTAGGTGAACCTTGACGTGAGAGGTAGGGCCAAGGTGGAATTTAACTGAAACATTAGTGCCCAGACAATCAGATTCTTCAACCAGAGGTCGGGATAATAAAGGTGTGATACACAGCATTCGAAGGCCGTCATCTTGAAACAAGGTCGCATGCTGCCGTATTCCAGATAATGGGCCAACAGTCCTGAGTATGCATGTACTTTTTGATGTAATTCAGACGTGTCGAGACCTGAAAGATGATGGATGCGCATCCCTGAGCGTACCCACGTTAGGCCGTTGCATCAGTGCATGTGCATACATGTGCATTACACAAACATTGCTCCCAATCTGTCAGCAGAGATTGAGTGTTGTAGCTGTAACTACAAGCTCTAAAGTTAGATATAGCAGCGGGCTGTGCCTGAAAGTAATGGGAAAAGATCTATTTGAATACGAATACTGGTGATGCCGGGGTACAGTGTTAATGAGTCGTCATCTAACACGGTACGGCCCGACACTGTTCAAGTGAGGAAAGAGAAGACATTAACTAACGCGGGACTTGATGACGGAAGTGGCCTAGCGCCATCAGATCCATGAGGGTTCCCGTGCACCGGGTCCTGCATCCCGCATGTCTAGCTCGGGCGCTAGCTGTGACTGTGGAGAAGGCTATCGCGCTATGGCAGAATGAGAAGGGAGATCAGGGTTGTTCTCAAGATGCCTGGCCATTAAAATGACGTTGACCAGATGGGACAGAGGAAAAAAGATGAAGAATAAACACGGATAAGGGCAACCGAAAGTTTGCAAAGCTTGAAATTCTAAAACGAAGCGAAGTGGAAGTGGAAGTGACGATAAAGAACTCCATCACGGAAGATATTCCGCTGGAAACAACTATCACGTAGACTAGATAGTTGTCACAATCCATTGCTGAGTGAGGATAAGAGAGGATTGTCCTCGACGTATCATGTCGTATAATGAGACATGGCGTCTAAAATTGAGACGGCAGAGAGT
This sequence comes from Fusarium buharicum, assembly GCA_014822075.1. NCBI lineage: Eukaryota > Fungi > Ascomycota > Sordariomycetes > Hypocreales > Nectriaceae > Fusarium > Fusarium buharicum. The sequence continues at coordinate 24,335 of JAATHB010000024.1, forward strand.
GGTGGCTTTTATTCCTCGGGTCCCGACTGCTTGTAGAGATGTGCATATGTACAATATGCACAACGCCGCAAAGATGAGGTATGCAGCTAGATTTAACGAATGATTTTCTGCATGGTTTTGTTCGATATTCGTCTTTTTTTTTTTTTTCTTTTCTTCAACCACTGTCAACTCTGAGCATGCCAGCATACATACATATTCCGCTGCCGTTGGCTTGATGAGCTGGCTTCTCGATCCCTGGCCTCGCTTCGGCCGCTTGTCTAGCGTCCCCTCCCGCGGGATGGTTGGACGTGGGAGAGCCAGTTACGACGAGTCTTGGCGATGCCACTGCGTGCTTCGGTTCAAGACCAAAAGAGCTGTGATAGGCCGAGGAAGAGACCCAGACCCTGGACTCAAGAAGCCAACCAAAACCTCCGATATCCCTGTCAGACACAGCCTGTTTCCCATCCCGTGCCCAATCGTCCGGAGCATTTCGCTTTTTGGGTACGTATTGCCGTTGCCGAACGCGGGCTGCAACGCTGCGCTGTGTGCTGTGTGTGAGGTGCAGCACTTTTGTTGCTCTTCAGGGTTGCTGTTATCACGGCGGTTGTCTTTTTCCAGGTGTGTAATGTAGAATTGTGCAGTGCAATGCGCCGACCCGAATTCTGTATACGCAATCCATTTCCTCTCTCTGCTTGCCGTTACTGTTGTATTCTGTAACCTTTTCAAAAAAGCACAGTTTATAGAACGTGCGAGAGAATAGCCATCTCCTCAGCTGAGTTACCAGAATAGCATAGTCTACCTACCTACAACCACGAGTCTTGGCAGCCTGAGGCTTTCAAAACTCAAAAGCACAATCAATCACCCGAATCCGTTGATCAGCAAAAAAATAAGGAATAGCCCGTCGTTTTGGAAAAACTGGATTCCAGAAACAGTCAATAACTTTAAACAGAATTATAGTTTGCTTGGTCGCAAACTCTAGCCCTCAATCTCGGACCCTGGGTCTTTAGTTGATTCGATCGAGACGTGACCAACCAACAGCCATCGATCTATCCATCCATCCATTCCCATCTCCCTGGCCGTGGACCTGCGTGCGAACTGCTGGGCAGTCTTAGTGGCCTTTCAGGGCGTTCCAGGTTGGTTCAGGTGTTCGAGTCAGCTTGTACCGAAGCCAGGCTCCTGGGCCAGTCAGCCACCCATCCTGAATACAACCTCATCCCTGTAGGTCAAGACCCCCTTCTTTTTTTACTGTGTACACCTATTTCTCAGTTTCTTTCTCTGGTGATCAATCATCTCTCGTAGTCTGCCGACTCTCCGAAAGGCAAATGATGAGCTATCCTACACATGTCTGCACAGGTAGCTCTAGAGGTACATATGCACAATACCGTCGGGTATATCGCCATCTCACATCAGGCACAACATCAGCATTCACCCATCCATAAGGTACCTACCTTTACCTACCTAGGTATCTCGACTACCTAGCCCCACTGCGAGTTGACAGAAGTTACCTAGAGCTGGTCCTGGCCAGAGAGACCCTGCTAGCGACATACGCTATTTCTCTCGTCTATCCATCCCATCCCATCCCCATCAGCCTATTCAACGGCCTCCGCCCCCGGCCACTCGCTTCACTCTTTCTCTTCCCCTTCTTCTTCCTCTTCCTCTTGGCCCCATCCTTTACTTCAATTAGTGTCTTCCCCCCCTCTGACATCTCATATGTCGCGTTGAGGCTTCCTCTCTTTCTTATCCTTGACACCACACGACTTGTCCTGTCTTCCTCTTCAATTACGGCCGTTGCCTCCGTTCGTGGACTGGATTGACAATTACGAGGCTAAAGTCGACCCGTGATCCTTGATTCCCGGCGCTTCACATCAAGGGTGAGTTTTAATCACAAATTATCTAACAATATGTGATCCATCCCGCTTCACACAGCCGTTTTGGTTGATGTATTTGTTCCATCACAATGGTTAACTTTACATGCATGACCGCTGCTTCGGCCCGTCTGCAGAAAACGTCGCTCGTTGACCCGTTTGAATGCATTACTGATAAAGCCTGATTATAGACTTCACTTCACTACCACTCTTTTCTTTGGCGCTTTCACGCGCTTCATTAATACGCCATGGCAACTCCATCCGCAATCCCAATCAACGCCCAGCGCGATACTGTCGCCCGGCTTCACAGAGTTACCAGAGGAAACCGCAGCCTCTGGTATCAAATGACTGTTCTGCAACAACCAGAGCGTGCTCGAGCCTGCGGATCCGGCATGAAGGGTACGCTGAATGACAAATGGATGGTGGATTCTTCAATCATCCTCATCTATCTTCCTACTAAGCTGGCAATGCTGACTTCCAATAGCTAACAGCGATCGCCGACCCGTTGACCCTCCGCCCGTTGTCGAACTCCGAATCATCGAAGGCCCCAGTGTAGAAGAGGGCAAGGATATCACTTTTGATTACAATGCCAACTTCTTTCTATATGCCAGCCTCGAACATGCCCGTCCGATTGCTCACGGACGCGTTCAGACCCCCGCTGCCAACAACCCACCTATTTTGACCGGCGTCCCCGCCTCTGGCATGGCATATCTCGACCGTCCTACCGAAGCTGGCTACTTTATCTTCCCTGATCTCTCCGTCCGTCATGAAGGCCGCTACCGCCTGACTTTTAGCTTGTTCGAGACCACCAAGGAAGAGAGAGATTTTGACTTGGAGCCCGCTGATGGTGATCTCCCTCTCGGTGTCGACTTCCGAATGGAGATCAAGACTGCTCCCTTTAGCGTATTCAGCGCCAAAAAGTTTCCCGGTTTGATGGAGAGCACACAGCTCAGCAAGACAGTAGCTGATCAGGGCTGTCGAGTTCGAATCCGCCGCGACGTCCGTATGAGGAAGCGTGACGGAAAGTCTGGCGGCAACAACAGTAGCGGCAATGGTTTCGATCGACGAGAGGAGGACTATGGCCGTAGAAGGACTGTTACTC
>JAATHB010000025.1:0-100896 GCA_014822075.1 Fusarium buharicum
GTGAGGGGAGGTCTGGGTGCGTTGTGGGGAGGGAGAGAGATGCGTAGCCAAAGTAGACTCCTGAAGGGATGTTTGCGATCCAGGGGGTTAGAGTCTCGTCGACGGGGAGGTTGGCAGTTGGGATGCCAAGCTGGAGGGGGTGTGAGCAAGTGTATGTGGGAATGGGTGAGGGTTTACTCACCTCTTTGGAGCCGCGTCCAAAACCAGAAATCACTTTGCCTTCCATGTGAAGAGGGTAAGGGGCCTCGGGACCGGCGTCAGAGCCGACGACTGAGGGACGAGAAGACATGTTGAGTGTGTATTCAGATGTGATGTTTAAGACGGTTGGGCTTTATCACAGGCTTTCTGATTTGTGTGTCTATAGTACATGTGAGCTTCATGAGCTTATGAGATTGATAGTCCATTTCAAACTTACTATGACTGAAATCTTGCCAAGTTTTGCGAGTAAGAGGTGAGTTTGGTGAATAAGTGAGTGAGAAGTTGATAGAAGCTGATGGTGGTTGTTATCAGAGTGGAGTTGATGATGGGATGCGACAAATGGTGGGGCACGCGGGGCAAAGGACGTTAAAGTGCAAAGGCGAGTCGGAGGAATATATTACACTTGCTTACTTTGAGATTAATTCCAGGCTGTACAATACGTATACCTAAATTTTGAATCGATTGTAAAGGAATTAAGATGTCGAGAGGATTTGTATTCTGGCGGTGGAGAATGGACCCTTGATTTGTAAGAACTGGCACTAGAACGCAGAAGATATAGTCAGAATTGCACATTCGGTACTTCAACTCAAATGCCGAAAGATTCATATAAGCTGGTCATGCATTATCGTGTCACTCTCGTGTGCGTGCAAAGAGATGCCGAGGCGGTTGAAAGCCATCGTTGTAGCTATATTTGGTTGTCATAAAATTACTATTAAACCACCACCAGCTTTGTGCTGCAGTAGGCGTAATTTCCATTCTATCTCGCGCAATTCTTCCCATCAATAGGTACCCAAAGCAACCAGCTAGTCGAATGCGGCTCAACCGTCGTTGCACAACGTGTAACTCATATTGACCACACAAATACTTCATACCTATACGTGATAGTCAAGCGGGCGTAACGTTGTCTTATCCCGGGCAAATACAGCTAACTCTTCGTAGACTTTATGCAACAGCTTGATCTTGATTGTACAACAAGAGGAGCCAAAGAACAGACTCCTCTCCTTCAACTCATCTCCCGGATCATTTAGGTAGCTTTGGCCTCGGGAGTCGTAGAAGACTCATTGCCAGGCCACTCAGTCCGGCCCAGCCTAATGATATCGCTTGCTTCGACAACCCAGTACTTGCTCGGTGCCTTACCCTCGCTCGCCAACTGCGCAGCCCTCACAGCAGCCTTTGCAATGACATCGGCATCCTGGCCAATAACGTCCCTGATTCCAGCACTTAGCCGTCCAAGACCATTGACAGCCCCCATCGCGATAGCCTCCATAGCGCGGCCAGTCTCCCTTTGACCAAGGATTAGGCCAGGCTTGACAATGACAGCCTGCTCAAAATCCAATTCCTTAATAGTATCCTCGACACCGTTCTTCATCTTGCAGTATGGCGTCGCAGATGAAGGAAACGAACGTGTGCCTGCGCTTGAGATAAAGACAAAGGTGGAGACGTCTGCCGCCTTGGACGCCTTTGCGAGCTCAACATTGAGGTCGTGGTCAATCTTCCACTGGTTTGCCAAGCCACCTGCGGCAGCGCGCGTGGTGCCCAGAGCCGAGTAGACGACTGAGGGCTTGGGCGCGAGACCAGAAAGTATGTCTGCCCACTTGGTGGTGTCGGCTTCAATTGTCGCGTCGAGTCGAGGGGATGTGGCCTTGGGCGCGCGGCGGGTGATGGTCTGAATGGTGTTGTACGTCTCGGCGGAGAGGAGCGTGGAGAGGATGTTGGAGCCGACGAGGCCAGTAGAGCCGATGATGGCAGCAGATGAAGACATTGCGTAGGGTGTAGGTAAATCGAGGGTATGTGATCGGTTTGGTAGTGGGAGATTTGGTGTTGGGTATCGTATCGTGAATCAGTGCAGATGAGGGTATCGAGATGAGAATTACAGGGTATGAATGATTAAGAGAGAGGCATGAATTAGGTCAGGTCAGATATGGAGAGCTTATGACCAAGATATTGAAGGGTAAAAAGGTTGAATTATGTCAAAGCTTCGAGCGGAGCGGAGTTGACGACATGGCGCAAGCCGGAACGCCAGGGGTCCATGAACATCAGCCATTGGCATATGATAACTGCTTGTGTGTCAATTCAAATGCTCAATTGGGTTCGATTTAACTCGACGGTTAGACGTATCTACTCGTACAGTTGACTGACATAATTCTCCGCTACCTAACGTCACTCGCCCTGTTTGGCTGATATCATCATACAAACACAGAACAGAGACTATTGACAGTGATAATGGGTACGAGATAACTTCTGACACTGGCTAACATTAACAAGCGAGTTGTAATTCATCTTCAATTATATATTTTCCATCAGAAGCTTATGACAGCCAAGGGATACTCATGTAAGCCAAGTCATAAGCCAGATTGTCAGCACCTAATCGTCCTCAATTAATAGTGGCACTCATATCCCCCTCGCTGTGGCTTATGCGCAGTGAAGTAGGGGTCCAAGCTCATCATGATCAGTTCTCCACTTCTTTTTCAACTCCGCAGTCTCGGCTTTTGACTTGCGACATCATTCTCTGCCTACGTCTTACTGTTCCACGAAAACATCCTGTCGCCTGCGTACCCTCCTTTGTATACCTAGAAAACTGGCTTACCTGTTCCCCCTCTCACTTCGAACTCTCTCAGCATAGCAATCTTTCGAACAAAGCAAACAATCTCTTACAATGGCTACTCAATACGAGAGTAAGTCTGAAATAACCCCTCCCCCTCAACCCCTCCATAGCTAACTCCCGGTTTTACAGTTGAGCACAATGTCAAGTTCGCCGAAGGTCGCCGCTCCGGCCGTCGCGTAGACATGGCTTCTTTCTTCTCCCTTCTCGACCAGCTCGCCGAGCCATCGGGCGACCAAACTCCCCATCACAACCCGCACGCCACGCCCACACCCGTCGACACGGCCTCTCTCTTCCGTCTCCTCCAGGAACAGCTGTACACTCTTCAGACGACCGCCCCAACGACCCAGAACCGCGAGTTTCTCGAGAGTCTGATCAACACCCTCGAGGCAGACATCAACGACCCCCCGACAAGGCTGGCCGGCGTGTCGCAGGAGTTTGTCGACTCGCTTGATCGCGTGAATCGCAAGACGCTCAAGAAAGACGACGACTGCGCTATCTGCAAGGTGCCTTACCTGGAGGATGAGTACTGCCTTGTAGTCGAGTTGCCATGCAAGGGCGGCCACCAATTCGACCTCGAGTGCGTGGGACCTTGGTTGCGGAGTAAGGGAACTTGTCCCATGTGTCGCCAAGAGCTGGGAAAGAAAAAGGAGGCTCCCGTTGTGGAAGATAGCGAAGAGGAGGATGGCGATATGATGTATGCCTAAAGTGGCGTGTCAGCAACAATATGCATAGTCTGGCGTCTAGGAGTTTGAGTCGTTGCGGGTTTGGCATTTACAACAAGACATGATGAACGAGAGTCTCTTCTATTAATGCTCGAATGTTATCTAATCCCTGCCCTTGTACAACCCTAATGGCTCCTCCATCTCACAGCCCTCTTATCCTGTTTACTCTCCGTAGCCCTCGGGGCTCTAGTCATCGTTCAAGAAGGCCGGGTCATCCCCAGTCTCCTCCAATCTCTCCATTCTTCTTACAGCGTCGTCCGTCTTTTCCTTCATTTCACCATCTAACTTTTCTCGTAGCTCTATCAACCTCCGTCGCCAAAAAGACCATCGTTCTATGTGCAGTCCAGGATTCAGATGGGTCGTCAGCGGCGCAGTCGGAAACGATCGCATCATGTACTCGGATTGCATCTGGGGTATCTGTATCGTCCGATACAGTAATCGGCCGGCATGCTTGATCTACCCGCTGGCCGACTCCAATTAAGCATCGCGCACTGGTACATCTGTTTGATCAAATTCTAGTGCCCATATTAATGTCCGGAACCCAGGCTCGACCCAGCCCTCATCAACTCTTTCTGGAAAACGAGCAATTAATGACTGCAGAGAGACCCATTCTGGGTATGAGTGACCGTTTGGATCGACAAAAGGATACTCTAAAAGAGTCACCAATCAGCAAGAGTATAAGTTGGGGATTCTCTCAAAGGCATACTATACTCATACTCATTGTTGAGGTAACATCTGTGGAGCAGTGGGAGATCCTTCCAAACTGATAAGTAAACACCGTCGCTTAATCTGATTTTATGAATTTCTCGAGTACTAAGAATCTCGAACATCTTAACAAGCACCTCCATACGTTCATCGGGATGAGGAACATGGTGAATAGGAATATCCCGGGCAATATTCAGAAGAAAAGGTCAAGTGGCTTCGAAAAATTCTTGGGCTCTGGCAGCAATTGCCCCTAGACTGACTTTACCTTGCATGCAACGGCGGTACAACTTGTCCATCTCTTCAACTAGCGTTTCGGGTGTTCCAGAATCAGCGTCCACAATCTCACAGAGTTCCTTTTTCAGGTCCAGCTCCGACTCCGACGGCGTCGATGAATCAGACCCAAGATCTGTCTGGTCTATGGGAGTCGATGCCATTTGGTCGATGCGATGGTGTAGTTGAAAGAAGAATGTGGATGCCAAAGGTGATGAATGCTGAAGATGATGATGACAAGAATGAGTTGTTGATTCCAAGAAGTAACCAGGCGGGAGCCTTTATAAACAGCATTCTTAATTACGGAAGGCTCCCTGGTCACTGTGCCCTTGGTGTCATCGCAACTGTCTTTTGTAAACGCCCAAGACCTAGGTACTCAACTTATGGATGAGCCAGATGAGCAAGTAACCAAGACACTAAGAGCTAATGATAAGACCAGTAGAGCATGGTCCTAGGCTAGGTGTTAACTAAAGTGCTAGGTAAATTTCTCGTCTACTACATCCTTTTATCAAACTGTGTCATTATCTGTCACTCCCCGCTACATGCTCCGGCTTATCTCGGTGCTCCGGTGATGTGGGGCCGGCCAACGGAGCCGCGGGGCAAGATCTTTGTCGTCTTGCTGAGAGATGTCTTGTCTTGGAAAGTCAACTTCAGTGATAGGTAGAGTCGTTCATATCGGTAGAATCACTCATCAGAAATACAATAGTTAAGGAACATTCTATCACCCATAGTACCCTGGATTATTCTATGGCTGGTTTGATTCAAGCTCCCGTGTGTCCTGCTAAACCAATTTAAGAGCTCGGTGCTTGTCCAAGCCTACTTTCACATATATTAAGCAGAACCGTCAAATCGATGATTGTATCTCGTTGACTGCATAGCAAATGATCAATAATATTCTCCTCTTGTATAGCTAGTATCCATGTTGAATATACAAGGCGCAATCTCCAGCCATCGTATCTCTCGTCTCGATTCGGCAATTCTATCACATAAAATTTCCCTCTCTTACTTTGCCTTGGGCAAATTTCCCTTCTTCGGCGCACTTCCACCTCCACTAGATCCTCCCTTTGAGATCTCGTCGCCGGCACCCCTGGTCTTGATAGTCTTTTCATTCCCCATGGGCGCGCTCAACTCCTGGTTCGCACCGCTGGCATTCAGGGGATCTTCATCCTCGGGGCTCTTGGCTTGGGTCCTCTTGTTGAGTTCGTCCGCCGCTGGCTCTGGTCGCGTCGTGTTGGGGTCAAAGGCGACGTCGGCGTGCTCGCCCGACATCTGCTCATCCTTTCCAGACTTTGTGTTTTCGTTTACCACTGGACGGAGTGACTCGCGGTCCTGGTCGTGCTTGTAGGGCATGCGCAGGCGTGTTGTCGTGTGGAGAGGGCGAATGGTGGTTGCGGTTGTGCGGAAGACGCTGCGTAACAGAGACATGATGGCGGAGGTGAGGACAGTAGTTTTAGGGAATTGAACGTTTGAATGTCTTTTTACTGTGAAATTGGACTGTGTCTAGAGCAATTGAATTGCGAATTGGTGAGAAGGAAGAGTTTGGGGCTCTCTGAGATCATCTCAAGTGAGGTAAGTCAATTCCATCATTGCTTTTTGACGTCATCGAGCTGTCACATTCTGAGTAGCAGAAATCGTCATCATTTTTTGTAGCGAATACACACTACCTACCTACCTAATTCCTCGTAGATTCTGCTTTTTATTCTATGATAATACTATCAAACCTTCAATATTTTCTTTGGGTTTGCGATTGGAAAAGTGTTTGTAGCTTGTTCCTTATCACTAAAGTAATCCCTTCGATAGGCAAAGATAGCTTGATAGGATCAGGTTGTCTGCCAAGAGCCAAAGACCCTGCCAACGATCCTTCTTACATCCCAGCGTTTGCGCATAGATGTTCATATCGCTTATTGAGTTGTTTGACGTCGTCAAATCATATGACTACCTACTCCGTATCTACCTGTTAAGTGAGATTGATAAATCATTTGGAAGCAAGCCCCTTCTACAAGCGAGCTTCGTTTACCGATTACAACAACACAAAAGTCAATATTGAATCTAGCATCATTTCTGTTGGTCTAGCTCAAGCATGACAAGGTGGTGTAATCAAAGCTTGGGTTTTAAGCCCCAACACCACTAAATGTCTTCTTAAGCCTCATATCAATCGACGTTGGGGCAAATGCCGAAGAGTTGGTGGTGATGCTAGATCCCCTACAAAGTTCCCTGCGTCTGAGCTCGCGCCTGGACTGTACTATCCGTACTCTATTGATACCTAGTAGTATTCAAACCAACAAGGTCAACGGCCAATGTGGACTCTATCGATGCATGGCTGTCAAATATTTGACTTTGTTTAGCAGAATCGCATGATTATGATGGTAGCATGTTGGCCGTGAACAACAGTGACAGTCTCGTGCATGAAGACCTTGGTAAATATGAAAATGAAGTCTTTCTGGATGGTCGATAAACAACGTTGCGCCTTTAAGCCGCCAGATGCTACATATACACGACGTGTATGCTGAACCGGAAAACCACTCTTCAGTCGGAGAAAGGTCCAGTATCAAAAACTTCACGGCCGGCGGCATCACCCGAGAGGCGTTTTCCAGCCAGTAACGCTGTGAACCTTTTGTTCTAGAACATGTCAATTCTGTAATTTTGCATCTTTGACTGTAGTCTGCAGTTTGCAACCCACCAACACTCACTCATTGAATGGGAAAACATTCCTGGCTAAACTTGACGCTGTGGTCGGCGATATACCTCATTTGAGGGCTCTAATACGAGGTGCATGCATGGCAGCGTCTCGTTCTCGCATACCTCTGCTGCAGAGTAAATGCATGATTTGAAATTGCTAGATCTTGCCATCATTACAAAGGCGACAGAGGGCGTCAGAAAGAATAGGAGGATCAGCGGGCATTGCATGGGTTCAGCGGCTGGAACAGGGCCCCCCTCGCAGCCTTGGCAGCCTTGCAAGTGTCATGACGTCCAGAGGCTGGCTGGAACGTCGTGGTTGCAGGCCATGAAACACGGTTGAGGCACCTGGGCTGGCTCTTCATCTTTCTGCGGCTGCTGGATATGGTTGGCTGCATCAGCGAGACGGCGCCGTTACAGGGGAATCGGGGAACTGCAGTGCTGCAGCTGGTTTTGCTTTTTGGTGTAATCGACAGGCCGTTGCGTTGCAATCTCGCACTAACACATCCATATCTTCTGCAAGGGACAAAGACGATAAGTGACAACTGGTGCGTGTATCTTGTACCTCCGTCTGACAAGTCTCAGTCCGTCTCTACGTTCCTACTATATACATACATATTCATCTTTGTGAGAAATCATGCTCAACAAGGGAAGCAAAGCAGTTGTGTGTCTGGCAACACAACAAGCCAAACCTACCTTGGCTTGGTTAATAAGTCATCGGCTACGCCACAAAGTCCCTTGACACAACGACGGGCATCTCCGTCGCTTATCTGCATGAAAGGCGTCTCTGAAATTCCCCCAAGGGGCATGCAGTGACATGCGGACGGAAGTCTTCCAGAACGATGCTAGGGTCGCGCAGTAGACCGGTCAAACTGCGTGTATCAGTTGGGGGCTTGTACCGTGTGTGAAAGGGCTGGTTGGTGTTCTATTCATGCAGGGGCCCGCAGGATGAGATCTGATGCCGCATCAAAGGCCCAACAGCCTGGATATGTAGGTGTGGTGACGATGCGACATGGCGGTTGGTGACGGACAGCGTGGAGAGGATCAGCTTGGTCCTGTCAATTCTAGGTACGACTCAAGCCAGGGTAGCAATACGAAGTAGCCAACAAGCACTCCAGGTCTTCCTCCGACCCTTGAAGGTGGAAGGGAAAAGGTTTGATCATCGTGTGTCAGCTTCACCCACGGCCGTAAGCGTACCTGGGGGGCCAAGCCAGGTTTGTCCACTACGAAGCAGCATCAAAGGCATTAACATGGAAGACGATCGTCGTCAGGTGTTGTGTACTACCTAAGCTTAGCATTGAACCCAGACAGAAAAGGGTATACTTCTCCGATAAGCCAAGTTACTTAGCTCAGGGCAATAATGCAAATCAAAGTGAGCTGCCAATCGTAATCACGTTCCAAGCCAATACTGATACACATCAGTATTTGATAGCATTGAGTTTACTTGCATTCTGGACGGGCTTGACGACGGGCTTGACGACGGGCTGATGAGGTTTCAAAACCGGCAGCCTCGGCCATGTTAACGCCACGTCCGGTCTCTAGTTGACAATCGGGAACGGCCAAGGCTTTCGGACCCAATTGACCAATAAGACAGTCTGTGCCACATGAACTTGAAAGTGCTAAAGACCGCTAACGAGGCTTGGGCAAGTATCGACATGTAGATCGTGACCCATCGCTGCGAGGTGGTGAAGATGATGATGCGAGAATTAGGGATTACTCGTAGAAGTCAACCGCTAATTCGCTCCCGGCAAAGAGACCAGAAGCGTGTCAGAAAGCGATGCTGTTCCAAGCACGTGTCGAAAGGTACAAGACGAAGAACATGTGCTGCGCTGCCAACCAAATCGTCCCGTCGCGACTTGTCAAGCTGATGAGTGCAGTGGTTAGGCTGGTTTGTCCGCCACGCGCCGCCTATCCGCAAGCGCTACCTCCCCCTTCGGACACGCCGAACAGTAATGTTACGGGTAGTGAATGGCAACCATTTGCTTCATATGCCGGTTTCCTGTGGCTTCTGAAACAATGAATAGGATACCAGAGATGACCCCAGGCTATCACCACAAGGCCCGTGACAAAAAGGAGAAGGTTGACGCGGTGGTGATGATCATTCGCATAGTCATAGTTGCATTGTCGAACAAAACTGCTGCACCTAGGGACGTCGCCCACCCTCCTTTGAGCGGCAGTGGAACCAGGGTACAGTAAGAGTCAGGACCCTTGTCATGGTCTGGGGCCAGATGAACGAACTCAAGTCTGAGCCAGCCGAGCACGAAACTGGGAATATAGAGAGAGAGAGAGAGAGGAATTCATCAAATGGCAAAACGACAATCTGGTGATATGATATGATGGATGAGAGGAGAGATAAGAGAGAAGAAGAGATTGATTGTCTTTATGGCTTCTTCAGAGAAGGAATTGGATAAGACTAGAAATGGGCATCTTCAACTTTCACCATTCCCAGATCCTGGGCTGGGCTGTCTAGCTGAATTCATCCATCAACGGCCCTGCTCCGGTTCATAAGATATTCACGCGATTGGATCATGAGCCAAGCCAGGCCATTCCATCCCACGTTGCTGCCAAAGGAACATGGCGCTTCTGGCTCAACTTGCTCCGGTCCCCTATCCATTGTTGGCTTACCTACGCTACGCTTGTGCAGTACACTGTGTACTGTTAGCTATTCTGCTTCTAGCAGTCGGAGCAAACATCGGCCGATAAGTTAGTTGTTAGCTAACTCCTCCGTTCAACAACTCCACCGAACCGAGCCAGAGTCAGAGTCATCTTACACGACGGGTCAGGAGCTGTGACATTTCTCACATTCCCCTCTCAGTTGAATTACTTGATTTGAATCTTGGCTTCTCTGGCGTGGTCGTCTATCAAGACCCGTCTGACAAGCGACAATGCGATAATCACCACTCTTTCTCGACGTAGGCCTCTGGTCTTGTGCTCGGTAGGACCCCTGCCATAGATATGGATGCGGTTGTCCGTGCTCTCTTACATTGCAAGGGAACTAGAGACGGATTAATCTGCCTGTACCTTTGCACAGACCAGACTCAGTCTCGGTCGTACTCCTCAGGGCAGCGTCGAGCCAGTCTAATAAAGGGTACCATCCTAATAAGGGTACCTTGCTCTGGTCCTGACAACGACGCCCGGCAGAGTGCAGAGTGGAATCATTACAGTAGGTATGTTTGACGGTGTGGCTCTACTTCTTTGTCTTTTACGGATATCTACAGCCTCGTTGCTTGCTATTTTGATTGGTTGAAATGATGATAAAGTGAAGTCAAGCGCAATGAGAAAGAAAAGAAAAGAAAAGAAAGAAAAAGGTCACTCTCCAATCAATTCTCAGTTCCATTGCTAAGATCAGACCCTACCTAGAATCCAATACTACTGTAGTTCCCCTCCCTCCCTTAGCACTACTGCCTCTGCCGCTACCTTAATAGTGGCTAGGTACTAACCTACCGTCCCTATCCTGCTACCTACCGAGACTTTCTTTACCTTCCATACCTTCTCTTCCTCTTGTTCTTCTCCCTTGTACTGAATCAAGTTGAAGCGCGATACAACCCACGACCTGCCATTTCTAGCACTATTGTCACGATCACTGTTTCTCGGCACCTCAGTATCGTTGCATCTTAGCCTGTATCGTCAAATCAAATCTTTTCTAGGTAGTAGCCTGCTATTACCAAGTAGAACACTTTGACATCCCATATCTCAAAACGCCTCCACCAAGCCCCCCCTCCTCTTTCTTTCTCCTCCTTTTCTTCCCCTCAAAAGGTCCTCCTCTCCCCTCTCCCTCTGGCCTCCCCCAAACAAAATCGCACGCCGACTTTACTGCCTGAGCTCCTCATCCTCCTCCTCCCGCGCCACCGTCCTCCGACGACATCCAATCCCCCCCTTCGCTCCAACTACAACTGCACAAACAAACAAACAAAAAAAAAAAAAACCGATCTCGCCTCCTGTGCTTTTGCGCCGCCCACTAAAGGTCCAGACCCGGCTCCATCCACGTCCCGATTCGATTCGACTTCACAAGCGCCCAGCCAAACCAGACCAGAACCAAACCAAGCCCAGTCAAGCCAAGCCAAGCCTTGCTCACTTTTGAGCTTATTTGCTTCTGCTACCCCTGCGACTCTGGTCTTTTACCATCATCATCACTATCATCGTTATCACTATTATCATCGACAACATCGTTACAAACCTGCTCAAGATAGCCTTCGATTTCACGCTACACTACCTACGCAAAAGACAGTGCCCTGCGAGATACTGCCACGGCGCTTCGACTCCACTCTTGTTCCATTCCTTAGACTCAAGACTCAGCATGGGACTTTGCTATCCGTCACGATAATTCAACGTCGTCCACCATATCGATCCCCTCACGATGGGTAACGGCCAAGGAAAACCTGTCGACCTTAACGGCGAAGGTACGTGAACAGTTCAAGAGCCCCCTCTTGTCCTTTACATCCTTGCCCTCATCCGCCCCTCGTTTCCATCATTGGTCCATCCCGATTCCTGCCATCTGCATGTCGTTCGCTGTCTTTCAGCCGCTTATCGCTTGGCGTCATCTCGTCTCCCACGTGTATTCTGCTTATGCACAGCCTGTTCTTATTCCGCCTTAACAATCAGTCATTCGCTTTTGCTGCAATACAATTGCTCACTGCCAAATCGCTTTTCGGAAATACACTTGCCAGATCACGCTAACAATTCGCTTACAGTAAATCTAAACCATTTCCGCCTGTTGCGAGTCGTCGGTCGAGGTGCCTTTGGAAAGGTGCGAATTGTCGAGCGCAAGGACACCAATCTGTCGTTTGCTCTCAAATATATCCGGAAAGATGAGGGTAGGTCGTTGTGCTCCGATCTCTGGGTCATACTTGTGGCCTCGCCACCGGGTCCTTGACCCATGTGCTACTTCCATCCTGATAGCAATTGTTTACGGGACTGGACATGTAGTGCCTCCTTTTTCGTGGCACCAAGCTAATCTTCATGCCCCCCGTAGTCGTACGATCGGAAAGCGTGCGTAACATTATCCGCGAACGCCGAATGCTGGAATATGTCAACCATCCTTTCATCTGTAACTTGCGATACAGTTTCCAGGATATCGAATACATGTATGCCCTTCTACTATCTACCATCTCTTCCCAAACTTTGGCTTACGTTTGACAATAGGTATCTTGTGGTTGATCTGATGACTGGTGGAGATTTACGGTTCCATATTTCGCGAAAAACCTTCACCGAAGAGGCTGTCAGATTCTGGATTGCTGAGCTTGGATGCGCTTTACGATATGTGCACAGCCAGAATATTATCCACCGCGATATCAAGCCCGACAATGTTCTTCTGGATGCCGATGGCCACGTCCATTTGACTGATTTTGTGTGTTTCCCCCCCAATTCTGACATCAAGCAACTAACCAAATCAGAATGTTGCTTCCGATGTTGTTCCAGGCAGGACACTTACGAGCAAATCCGGTACCTTGGCTTATCTCGCTCCTGAAGTGTACGCCGGTAAAGGATACGACGTACGCGCAGATTGGTGGTCCCTAGGTGTCTTGTTCTACGAGTGCATCTACAACAAGGTACGTCCCAGGGTCCTTGTCGAACGCTACTCGGCTATCCTAGTCATACACACATGCTAACCTGATCAAGCGACCATTCGAAGGTGGCTCAGAAGGATCTCTTAGCCAGCAAATCCAGGCCGCCAGTCCCAAGTATCCCGTAACACAGCCGCCTGTGTCCCTCGCTTGCCTCTATGCCATTGGCTCCGCCCTCGACCCGAATCGCGAAACTCGGATGGGATCGACATGGGAGAGCTTCATTCACAACGAGTTCTTCAAGTGCTTTGATTTCGATCTTCTCGAGCAAAAGCGGATTGAGCCTATCTTTGTCCCCTCATCCGAGAAGACCAACTTTGATGCTACCTACGACCTCGAAGAATTGCTTTTGGAGGAGGCTCCCCTCGAAGCTCGTGCCAGACGCCAGAAGCCACGAGAGCGTCTAAAGGATGACGCGACCGAAAAGGAGATTCGAGAAGATGAGCTATATCGCATGATCGAAACCGATTTCAGGCCATTCGACTATACCGTGGCGGCTTATAAGCGGTGAGTTGCTCGACTAATCTTGCGTCATCAGTCTTGTACTAACTCGAAAAGAATTACCGAGGCTGGCGGTGTCAACGAACCAGGCCAGCATAACCCGGATAACGGTCCCCAGGCTATTACGACCGATGAAGCAACGCCCATGCCCGCCGTTAACGGGGGTTATCAGCAGTCACCCCTTAATCCAAACCTTAGCAATGACAGCCGAACCGGGCGCCCTGTACGACCAGCTCCGCCACCTCCTCTTCAGAACGATTTCAGGCCTCGCCACGTTCCCCATGTTGCCGGCCAGCGGATCACAAGCCCTGCTGGAGGTGTGCAGGTGACTCTTGACGGCAGTGGTAGCTGGTCCGAGTTGGCTCGCCAGGACGCGACCTTGCCTACAGATGCCAACAATGTAACCGACGGCAAGAGTGAGGGCTCGGGTGGTATGTTTGGATTCCTCAAGGGCAAGAAAGGCCGGACAAACAGCCCCAAGCCAAAAGAAAGGGGTGTGTTGGGAAAGGAAGGCGCAAGAGTTGTCATCGGTTAGAAGAGGATGGAGGCTCGCAACGGGCCATTCGCGTACCGGCGTCGAGAGGCCAGCAGTCAGTGGGCAAGCTGCACGCTATGCTACGGACTACAAAACTCGATTATACGAAGAGTTTGAATCCGAAAGACGAATACCCCACACTTTCTGCAGTGTCCGTCTAGCATCTCCGGCGTCATGAGAACTGGCGCTGGTGAACTGCTACATTCGAAGATGGACTAGCTTGAACGAGGTACGGCGTTAGCAGCGGCGGAAGAACGATGAGAAACGGCCTCTCTACTTCATTCATTATGGCGTTCGGTCATGGTTTACGGCTAGACGTCCTTACCGCCCCCGGTTATAGAGGGGCATCATACTTCGAGGAACGGCTGCTAATTTGTAACAATGTGATATTAAACCGACTCAACAACCGGGAGGGAGCTATGCATATGCTAGGGCATTTCATTCATTTGAGTCTGCAGCATCTGATGGGTGGTGCTTCGATCGAGAAGGCGTTTTTCTCTTGATGAGGGGACTGTTACGGAACATACTCATATCGTACACATTATTCATATTATTGACATTTTCACAAATGTCTTCTAAGAAGAGACGGATCATATACAACCGGATGGATTTGGGGCGTGTTGAGAGAGGGGCATTGCGGAGAAATGTCCAGTTCTATGGTTTAGTTGTTTGTTATTGTGAGCATATTTGGAATAATACCCCCATTACACATTGCTTCGGGCCTCTGCTGCCTGTGCCTGTCTTGTTTAAATGTGATGTCTGCGTCAATCTAGACCGCAAGCTCAGCCCGACTGGTCTTCCAAGGGCTTTTAGCTCAGCTTATGATTGACAGGTCTTAAGCCAGTCACTCGCCGTACACAGACATTATGGCGGAATTGCTCGATGAAGTTGCGGCGATAATATCAAAGGGAAGTTCAGGTTGATCAAGTAAGTTTAGTCCCAATATATAGGCATGGCAAGATCACACAAAAGCTGATTGTCTATCCAATAGAGTTGAGAGCTCATATAACTTCGAATCCAACAATACGACAAAAGAAATATCAGATAAATCCCAGCAGAAAAGGATAATTTCACATCTTCAAACCCTCCAACCTACGCAGATTTTGAGAGTCTGCAGCCACGGAAGGGTTTCACAGCATCTCCCAAGCACTGCTGTCAACAGATTCGTTTTCCACAAACACCCCCGAATCCTCGCCGTCGCTGGCTTCGTGACTAGAGTGGTCTGAAGAGCCGTCTGATGAAGATACATTGTTCACTTATGTTGTTAGTCAACTCTAACACACATCATCAACACAACAATACTTACATCCAAGGGCATTAATTGCCGATGAGAGTTTGTCCACCTGGTCGTTTGTTAAATCCAGCTGCTCTCTTTCTCTCTGTCTCTGTTCGCGAAATTCTCTAAAGGCAGGGATAATAGTATCTTGATACCAGTCAGGGTTCGAAGCAAGTTCGTTCCAATCCCAGTGGCCGACGATTTCATTGCTCATGACTCTCCATAAGCATACGTAGTGGGTGTTGAGTTCATCGTCCCTTATGCTGTTGTAGGGATTGTTGACACCATAGTGCCTCATCTCATCACCCAAACAGAGGACAGGCCATCCGGCTTCGAGTCGAACTGCTGGATCGATTACAGTGATGGTCTGAGCTCCTCTAAACGGACGATCTTGTCTGTAGTTTGCCAAGTCACGAAGCGCCACCGGCGAAGAGGTGAACGATATGTATGGCGTAGGTGCCCAGTTCCTGTGTATGATATGTGTCTGCAGTGAGGATCTCCGAGCTTCAAAGGTATTCAGCGAGAGATTGTGTGCTCTGGCGTACATGTTTCCTGAGTCTTCCTCTGGTTGGCTTCCTGAATAGGTATCCCATGTTCTGAGAAGAGGCATATCGATGTGTTCTCCCTGAGAATGGGGAGACCAGGCATGATTGGACTCTTCAGTCTCATAAGCGTCGTTTAAATCAGGAGAAAGATTCAGGTGGGTAGATACAATAGGGCGGATGTTATGGAAAGTCATGCTGTGTGGATAGGGGCCGAGGTTGTAGCGTAACTGGGTAGAAGTCTCTGCCAAAGACTTTAGAATGGTGAATCGGCTTGTAATAGTAGCTTGCATATGACTGATAAAAGATTGTACTGAGTAGACTGGTCTGGTTTTCCTGGGCTCTGTAGTCGCATCAGTTTAAATATCAAACCATTAGATGTGTCGCGAGGCCTCGTCATGATCAAACATGCCGTCAAGTACCGAGCAGGCAGCAAGGCACTCTGCACATATCTAGCCAACTGAGTAACTACTATAGTGGCCGAATTCCATTGCAATAATGGTCGGCCTCCAGCATAGAGTGTCTACCCAACGTATGTGGCTGAGCGGGCCTCGAGAGCGGCCAGGCGAAGCATTGCCCATTGTCAGGACCAACATGCGAAGCCTTTATGTCCGAAAAATGATTCGTGCTAGTGTTTGCCGTCTAGAAAGTTCTTTTGCTTTGAGGCATTCGATAATATTGTTGGTGGCCGTTGAAGGCGGAGTTGTAATATTTGACGTGGATGCTTGAAGAACACTGCCAAGTTCAGGAGCCCATAACAGTCTACAGCTATAGCCACAGGTGTTTGAGCGGAGTTCAGCAAATAGGTTATTATGATTTTAATTAATAGCTTGTTTCTCAATTCTATCTGTTGTTATGAAAGGCCTGTGATGTTGATTTCACTAGTCAGGTCGGCGTCGTTGGTGAGTATCTTTACCCTAGGATAGAGATACCCAAACATGCAGTTACTTACGCAATTAGCTGCCCCGAGGAAGAATTGCTTCGATATATTTCTGGGGCGTGATTCGCCTTGTTAGTCAACCGCTGGTTGTAATGTGTTCACTGATCTGTTCTAATTTAGACTTATAGGGCATGGAATTGAACATTCGATCTATCGGATTCTTGATATCTGGGCACCGCTCAAGCCTTAGAATTCAATATGGACATGCCGAATACTTTCCTTTCTTAGAAGTCACTACATGTACTCGGTTGCAACGCTTGCACGGCACTTCTAAAGAGGAGAACTAAATACCATGAGACCAAAATCGTAAGAAACACAACCTCGTTATGTCACTGAATGCATATCCGGCCCAACCACCTAATATAAGCCCATAGCGGTGCCCAAAATATGTAACCGAACCATTTATATCCTAAATTTTAGATCTTATTATTCCCAAGAGAAAACATATTCGCCCTAGATGAATCCCTTATAACCGTCTCTGTTTCAGTTACTGTCTCCACCTCCGTCTCTGGAATTGTGTCTGTCTCCGTCTCCGTCTCTGTTGCGGCGCTGTCATCTGGCGAGGTGGGACTAGGTAGCTGTCCATTTTTCTTAAACATAGGCACAAAATACCGCCTACTCGGCATCCGCTTTTGACCTTTCATGTTGTTCAGGGCCACTGGGGGCGGCTTTCTCGTCTTAGCAACGGGCGGCGGCGGACGAGGTAGAGCTATCTTGGAAGACGGGCTGAACGCGGTAGGGGCAAGTGGCTGCATTACGTCGCGAAGGAGTTCCATGCCAAGAGTGCTCATGGTACAGCTTGACGATGTGCGAGCTCGCGGATCCCTCGAGGATCTAGACTCCTTGGTAGCTGGAGGGTCGGTTGTCGGTGGAGAAGGGTTAAGTGGTTGAGGATCTTGTGTCTGTGGCATAGGCGTCGTTGGTAGAGGCAATGTTGGCAGAGGTATTCTCGGCAAAGGACTCGTCGATCTTGAAGTATCAACGCCTAAAGCCTGGGCAGCTTTCGGTGGTAGTGAGGGTGGTGACAGTCGACGGGCCTGGGCCATCTCAGCCCGAACTGCAGTAGAGATGTTTCCAGAAGACCGCTGAGAGTATACAGAGTCTGCGTCTGGAATCGATACCCGGTGGTTAAACGTGCAATGCCTTGAGCCATGAGTCGAGTTGTTATCAGAAGTCACTTCGGCTTCGAGATTCTTTGGTCGTGATGGCACTGCAGTATCACCTTGCTCGCGCCGAATGAGATATTGCTTGTAGATGAGGGCACCTACAAATATCGTCATTCCAAGAATAATACCAGCGGCGACGGTTCCTCCGATAATAGCACCCTTCTCAGCTCCACTGCTTTTAGAGCCCTCTGAATAGTCATCATACGTGATGTCCTCGTCTTCCTCGATCAGGTCCTTGGAGAGCTTGGAGCTCTCCAGTATATAATATACCAGCGACTTGGCGTCCTCTTCGCTCAACCCTGTTTGTCTTCTACCTATTGGTCCCGCTTCCGTGAATTGAAAGGCCACGGCTGCCAATAAGTATGTCGAGACTTTTATCCAAGACTTCATTGTGCTCGCGGTGGTTGTTTGCATTATCGTTTCGTTTCGGAGCCATCGTGAAGATATTTATGAACCATGGGGTTCATCGACCTATAAGCCCCACGCACTTTGCTGCACCCTCGAGGCTCTTATTTCGCCTCTCAAAACATAGTAAGAATAGCATCACGGCGGCTGGGTTGACAAAGAGCCTTGTCCGTGATTGGAATGACCTCAACAGATCTTCTCGAGATTCCTTTGCTGTTTCATCTTCCGAGATGTTTCGTTCGTATCGTAGGAGGACATCGGTCCGTTCCAATCGCTATACAAAGAAGTCGGGCCAAGGGTCGCGTTTCAATCGATTTTGTTGAACAAAGAGCTGGGGTTGAGGCTCTCTGGTTGAACAAAGAAAACCATCTGAGATCGATGTATTATATGCATTGACCTCGAACCTGCGGGAAGGCATGTGTCTTTGACACTGGAAATAGAAAAGCCTCGAAAGTCCTTCCCACAGACTTCTCGTCCACAAGTGACAGAAAGGCGGAGCGAAGACTCATTTATGGCTACGGTATCACAGATATGCAGGGCGAAGGCGTTGAGATAAGGCTACAGAGAAACAGACGTTGGCTGATATGCGGCCGTTTCTTCTGCAATGCGGATAGTGCAGTTCTTGGATCTCCGGACTGAAAGCGCGTATAACACAGCCAGGCACATGTCGTGATTGGGAGACCAGCTATCTAATCACCAGCCCTTGAGGACTTTTGGAGGAACGACGAGGGTCCAACAGCCACGTAGGTATGCACAGATGATGACTCGCATTGATACACGCAGCCGTGCGGAAGAGATAACGCGGAAAGTCTCGATAAGAAGCCCAGCTTTGGGCCTATAATACTAAATGGCAATTTCCCTGGGACTGGCCACAGTTTCGACCAGTCGTCAAAGAAGTCTGCCAGTAGCAGATCGCTCAGGATGGCAGTATGACCAGGGCCTCAGGCATACTCGAGCTCTTCAAAATGATCTCACGGGGGAGACTCTTGCAATATTGATGAGCACATTGTCGTGGTCCAGCTGCCTCGTTGGTCAACCCTTGACTGGCGATCGCAGCCGAGAATGCCAAGGTCAGCCGAGCAGCATGTGTCTCGAGATAGGAGATAATGTGGTCTCGTCAGGAGTGTATAAGTTGTGTTCTCTTGTCTCTTGACCCCCATCAAGCCCCCACTCAGAGGCAAAGCAATGTTCAAGTTGATGCGCAGTGCATCCTAATAAGTAAGCAGTTCGCAGTTTCCGCACCGAGACGAGACGAGGTGAGAAGAGAAGGCGTCATCTTTGGTTGGTTGTCGAGCATTTGATAGACGACTCGGTTCGCGGGGATTTGACCCAAGCGAGCCTACTCCGTAGAATCTAGAGAAATGTCATGCTCATCCGCGGTAGCCAAGGGCTCACGACAGGCTTAGAGACCAGGATTGTGATTTCGTCTCTGCCACTCAAAGAGCGTCTCACGTGTTGGTTGCGGACTAAACAACTGTTGCGGGCGTCGACTCTGGGGATACAAGCAGGCATGACATATTGATATCTGTCGGTATCTCTGGCCCACACACCGCCCAGGCCAGCCCAGGCGAGGCCGCAGTGGGGCGACGTTCCGTCTGTTGCACCCGACTGCTGCACCGCGAGATCCGCCTATAACGTTCCCTTCCAGCATCTTTGGCCATGTTACAGGTCGTATATTGCCCATTAACTCTCAGCCACCGGGTTTCCCGTTGAAGGCTTTCCGGAACCGATATCCCTGAAAACTCAGCCTGACAGACAGAGCATCTTGTGGGGAAGATGCATCAATAAATGCTTCTTTTCATGCTCGAGAGCGGAGAGAATCGTGTTGATGAACCCGCCTCAAGCTGATCCAGCACTTGACGGAAAATGATGCCCGGCATGACTCCCACGGATATCTGTAAGCTGAAGTTCATTAGGGCAAGCCGAAATTGGAATCCATCTTTTCTTTGTTGTCGTACTTTTGCATATGCAACTTGCTGCTTGTCCAACAGCAAAAAAGACCAATGGTTTGGCGCTGCATAACCGGTCCGACAGGCTGGGGAAAGCCCCGAGATAAGCTTCCAAGCCAAGAAAACAGTGTTTTGAATCTTGGATCTTTATTCTTCCGCTTGCTGGGCAGAGAAGAGAAATCGCTCGTATGTACGTGGGTTTATTCAACCATCAGGCTAAAAGCCGAGCCCACTACTACAGCAGATTCTTTCATGGGTAGTTAAGCCGCTGACACCATACTCGGTTGCTTAGTGCAGTATTTTGAATCATTTGCGGGCGCAACTCGACACAAGCCTCTCACAACCTAGTGTTTAGTCGCGAGCAATAAACAGGAACCAAGTCCTAAGGGAATGACAAGGGTCACCGCTCGCCCAAGCTTTCCGGCCCGAGTAGAAGCGATTTTGGTCTCGGTGTTATTCTTCTGTCTTTCAAGAAAGAGCATGTGCTAGGAGAGCTGATTTGTTGCCCAGGAACTGCCTCAGTTCCAGAACTTCACTTCCCACTAAACATTCGGAGAGAATGCCAAGTCATTGTACGCACGCTGCCGTAGTACCAAAAGGCTGCTTTTTGATAGATTCGATCTCTGAGGGCATGGCAAGACCGGATTTCGACCATGATTTGCAGACTCATCCATTATGGATTGCTTCGAATCCAGTGATACGTAGAGCAATGGCTGTTTCAATGTTTCAACCTATGTGGAAGATGGAAGATGTCGGAACCAACACAGCTGCTGCCAAGTACAATACCTACCACGAACAGGGTCTCTCTAATCCTCCTAGCTGGCCCGTCAGGCCCGTCAACACCCCTGCCGTCTCGTGGGTAGCAAGTGGGGGTTGATGCAAGTGCTTGTCTGTGCTGTGAGTGATGGCGTTGCACTCCACCAAACCCTCCGCTCACTGCTTGTTGTCTCGAACGTCGATATGCAGCTTGCCCAGCATATACATACATATGCGGCTAAAATAAGCATCTGTAGCCAGGGGTTTCTTTTGCCTGCTTGTGTCGACCTCTGCATGTTTTGAGTATTTGATTCTTCTAATGAAAACCAAAATCATTAGGCATATGAACCCAAGATACCAGACCGACAAGTGGTTTGAACCCAATGAATTGTAATACCTCAAGACATTGAGATGTAACCTAGCCAGCAGAATTTTGCATGAGCATCCCATACTATCAGATGTCAGTTTATGAATTGATAACCCAACGGGAAAATATCAGCCCGCATTGGTGCGCAGATCGCAAATTAGGATGACTACTCCCTGCCTGTCGTTTTCCACCAACTTGACCTTGACATAGGTGACTTGGGTGACGTCGACAATCAATGCTGCTTCATAGAAAAAGTTCCAAGTTGGTTCACATGAGGAAACAAGATGCATTGTGCTAAGTGTCGTTGCAGCGGAGCTGGTCTCATACTCTAATTCCTCAGCTCTGCTCGTGGGTTTTGCGCAATATCCAAATTTCCAGAACCAAGGGCACTTAGGAGTACGGAGCCGCAGTGGCAGTATCCAATAGGCGTTCTAATCAGTGTACCGACGACATGGCACTCATGGCTAATAAAGAGCCTCTAGCTTGGTCTCTGCGCGGTTGGCAGCCATCACAGTATGGCTGACGTTTCTCGTCTAGGGGCCACAGTACCTGCACCCCTGCATATCTCGATATGAGCACGAATGGTTGAGTCGAGGCGAAGGCTTTCCATCTTTGTCACCACGAGCTTGTTCTGTAGTGAGGAAGAATTATCTCTGTATCCAGAAGTTGTCGTGCCGTGCCGTGCAGGATACATGTGGCGTTCGGTCAAATGGCTCCATTGGCAAGGTCATCTTTGGGATATGCCAGGGCGACCCCTAGCCTAAGCTCACGCACGGTCGTGGGTCTTGGCTGATGAAGGGTTTCCCAGATGCGTTGAAGCATCTCATTTCCATAACCAGCCCCAGCATATCCATATTCTGCAGTTGCTTCTGAGAATGAAAGCCAGGCAGTGGTGCGGCAAGTCGCCACATAGACGATCGCCAAGATACTGTAGTCAACGAGTGTGTTCGATGCAAAAGCTCCACTGACATGGAGTCCGAAATCGCAAGATACCTCGGTCTCTGTGCCTAATAGATGCACGTTTGACAGGGGCCGTAGCCATCACTTTGAGGAGTAATATTGGCCGAAACATACAAGGCAGTCGCGGATAGTTTCAATGCGACGGAAAGGCGGTCGAGCGATGTGTGAGGAACTGGGCGTCATGACTCGAATTCTGCTTTGATGTTTTGGGTACTATAAGCATGAAGTGAAGCGCAGAAAGTGCTAACAGGCAATGTGATATCCAGCCGTTAAGCCACAAGCCAACTGGAGCTAACACGGCCAAGCGTAGGCTGCCATGCTTGCGAGAACGGCCGGGCTGTGGTTGAGGCGGCTAACGGAACTTCGAGGTCCATGTGCCATGGTATGGGCGTGTTGGAACGACTCCACACGACAGATCTCGTAGTCTATCGGGCTTCTTGGTGATAAGTCCCGGGCGTACTGTGTGCGGCACAGTCGAGTAGAGAGTAGCATCTTGAATCTCAGCAGCCACAATCCAAGGCCCCTCAATCGTCGAAATGCCCGGAATATCGGATCCTTCTTAGACTAGAGGCGTTGAGCCCAGTGTCGTGAGCCTATGCTGGCGGTCTTTGTCCGAAATATACTCGGGAGTGACCAGTCATGGTCCTAGGGTTCGTCAGCCCATGAGAGTCTCTGTTGATTATGTGGTACCGCATACATGGGCTTGGTGATTTTTATTTCCGCATATGATTAGTCAGTATTCGCCATCTTCAAAGCGAAGATGACGCTCATAGGCATACTATACAATGGAAAGTCTTGAGATGAGGGAGAAGGAGTGAAGTTTTAGAGTTGAATTTGCAGTCTTTCTAATATGGAAGAGAAGTGTCGATGCGAATTTTGCTTGGAAGGTACCTACGGTACGGCACTTTTCTGCCTGGAGGAAATGCACATCCGCACTCGGAGGGGCTTAACTGATACATGTCGACGTACCAATGAGGGAAAAAGATACAGGCGCCAATTTCGCCGAACTCGCGCATGGCTATAGATCTTCAGGGTCGTCCATGATAGGTAGATAAACAGACAAGGTTTTGCCAACTCATACAGCGGTCAATGAGGTTACTCCTGTGATGATTTGTACAGCCATATCTTGTTGAATAGTCGAGTCGGTCGTATCCTACAGAAGTATGCGTAGGATATGGCGCAAGTGTCTCTCTGTGACAGGTAATAGTTAGCCTTCCTTGGTTCTGGCAACGATACATACTTACCTAGGTGGTGACGATTTTAGGCCTGGACCCTTGAAATCTGAAGCACTCGTCGACTATGGATCCATGGCCCTGGCTCCGACTGGGGCGGAAACACAAGCATTGCATCCATGGATAGAACGTGGGGACCCGGTTCATTGTCTGTACTGTACATATGTAGAAATCGGTAGCGCAGCGCCTCTTGACCAGATACTCTTCTATCCGTATGTATGAATGGATGCAATCATGACTCTGAGAAGTCTCGTCCTCTCTTACCATGCATTGTGGCCCTCTCGCGCCAGCCAAACACTGTAAGAATCAAGCTTGACAGTCAAAGCTCATCTTTGTCGATTCGGGCCTAAGTATAGTGGCGGGGTCCGCTTCACAATGGAGTCCCATCAACCATCACCATCTACGGATAGACGAAGGAAGTCTTGGCAAATAGGTAGACGTAGACGTAGACTTGTCTCGGGGGTTGATGTGCGAACGCTGAGGAGGTGGGGCACTAACAATTACCAGGTACGGAAATAAGCGACGCGAGTCCCGTCATCTGTCTTATTCTGGCCTGTCTTGTCCTGTCCTGTCCCTGGCCTGTTCTTTCTGCATCGCTTCATGAATTTTGTAAACTTGATCTTGATCTCGACCTCAACTCTATTCTCTCCACTCTACTTCTTTAACCTTTCAACCATCTTTTACCTATATGGCCTTGACTTCCTATCGTCTCATCTCTACTTACACCAGCAGCCGTCTACTTCTTTACGTTTCCACCTCATCCTCAAACACTTAATTTCTTCCCCGCCGAACGGCGCCCGCTCGCCCGTCCTACTGAAGCCGAGTGCCCACTGAAGCCCCGGAGGCTCCCCCAAAAACAAACACCCCACCCGCCGAAGTCCAATCCCAGTCGGGTCGCTTCTCTGGGGTGATGAAGTGGTTGCCCTGATCTCAACGAAGTTGGATTTCTCTTCAGGGCTGGGCTCTTCCGCTCTCAGCTACAGCTGCAGCTAAAGCTACGTAGACAGCGTGCTACTGGACCACTGTAAGTTTGAGCGGCATCTGCTTGCAGCGTAGCTGCAGCAGTGCAACCCACACCCGGACCTTTCTTACACCCTCCTACCAAGGCCAAAGCCACTACGTGGGGGGTTCTCTTCTCTGCCCGGTCACCTCAGCCTCTCTCTGTTAGGTTCGCCTCTCACCACTCACTCACTCACACTCACACTCACACTCACACTCACACTCTCTTCCCTCTTTCATACTGTCCTGTAGCCTGCCCACTCTTCGCTCCACCAAAGCCTCCAATACCAATATTCATGAGCACATCTGCCTCAATCGCAAACTCAAGTCCTCTTCTAACAATGAACCCGACAATAACAGAGCACGACTTCCGCTTTCCCAGAAGGCCAAGTGCATGGCCCAGCGTTGTCGCTCACCACGCTCCCGCTCCCATTCAGCGTAGCGCTCGGTCGAGCCACATCCCAAATTCTCGTGACCCTTCGGCCAGCTTCAAGGAGCACAAAACCGACATGGCCGACACCTATTCCCTCGCCAGACAGGGCCTGGGTGGAACTGCCCTCTTCCCGTTTCTCCAGAATGGTCTCGCCGACTCCGACCGCAGTATCAACAGGATGCAGCAGGATGATCCTCTTGCGACCCAGGTCTGGAAGTTCTTTGCCAGGACCAAGCAGCAGCTCCCAAGCCAGCATCGCATGGAAAACCTGACCTGGCGCATGATGGCTCTCAGTATGCGCAAGCACAAGGAGCAGCAGCAGCAGAAGCAATACGAGGCAGACGCCCGCAGGAAGAGGAACATGGAGGCCAGCAATCGGTATGTCAAGCATATTTTATTTCTTTGTCACGGTTCCCGCTTCGAATCACTCGCTTGTCTTCCCACCATGACGTGCTGACCAGGGCCTCTAGACTCGCGCGTCCAATGCAGAACTCTCCCAGCGGTATTGCCCAGCTGCGAAAGTCTTCCGAGCACAATATGGGCCAGCCCGACGCCATGAACATTGACGACTTCATCTTTTCCGACAACTCTGCTTCGCCCATCAACTTTACGTCCCCTCAGGCTGACGACCGGTCTGGCAATTCAATGGCATCGGCCATTCCCATCAAATCCCGCAAGGACCTTTCGCAACAGAGCTTCGTCCCGCAATCCGTTCCCGTCCAGCCCGTTCATCAAGCTACTCAAGGCAATGAGTTCAACTATGTCAATCGTCATCTTCGTAAAACCAGCATCGATGACCGTAGAGTGAGTGCCTCGGTGACCCCTCCTCTGTGTGTGACTGGCTGCACAAGTTCCCCTCTATTGCAAACTCACTACTCTTTTATTTTTTTTATTGTTATTTTTATTTTTTTCGCATGTGATAGTACGCCCGCGGCTGCTAACTTTGCTAAACAGACTCGAAAGCGCCCCGCTGATTTCTCACCACATGTCCCAGCTGTCAATAGCACTGCGCCGCAGAATGATATTGATCTCGATGCAGAGCTTCATGACTACTCATTGGACCACTCCAACCAAGCTGGCATACCTCAGCAGCCCAACGGTGTCAGCGTCCCCTTTACCCTCGACACCTTTATGGAAAATGATTCCATGGTCAACGCCAATGGAAACTTGCAGCAGAATTTCTCATTTTCACCTTCCACCTCACCTATGATACCCAATGGCCCTTTCTCCGGCATGTACCACAATTCATCAGTTCCATCGGCATCCATGAACAACAACACCGATTTTTACTCTCCCCCAGGATCCGCTTACCCATCAAATGTTTCAACTCCTCACCCTGTTCCCGAGCAGGAGGGTTTCTACTTTGGCTCTCAGGATACCCGAACACAACGGCCTCAAGGCTTCCAGCAAAGTATTGGAAGCATGCTCAGTCAGCAGTTCATGTATAGCGGGAATGGCAACAGTGGCAGCGCCATGTTCTCTGCACCGGGAACGGGATCAGAGTCCATATCCGCCTACAGCACTGCGCCTAGCTCATTTGGGCATATCGACCCTTCCCAGGTGTTCCATGCCGATCAAGCTGTCACCTCTCCTACCATGCAGATGCAGCAAGACAACCTGTTCTCTTTTGGGGCCGAATCCGATGATGAGGACAACAACGCATTTTCTGATCGCAATGTGTCGATGCAGAAGGACGCTTCTCTTGATGAATCTGGGGCCATGGGTTGGGACGCAAGCCTCCCAGGCCAGTTCAGTACCCAAGCCGCTCGTTTCCCCGGCGGACCAACTCGCAAGCAGGTTATGATCGGAGGAGCAACGACTGAGTTTGTTGATAGCAATGGAGAATGGGAATCAACTGGCCTTGAGAGATCTCAGTCACAGTCCTTCAGAGGAGGAAATTCGAGGAGACCACACGGCAAATTACCGAGGAACGCATCCACGCCAGTTCATCTCGCTGGACAGCAAAATGGCTTTGAGCAGCTTGCCCAGTCAATGCAAAACTCACCCGCCGGTGACGCGAACGGAACCATGTCGGGGTTCTCATCTGTGGCGCCAAGCCGTCCATCATCGCCCCCTATGTCTAAGCAAGGCTCAACGACCAACCTGCAGGCAGCCGCTGGCAACAGCAACGATGGAAATGCTCCGACCACGTGCACTAACTGTTTCACTCAGACAACGCCTTTGTGGAGGCGAAACCCTGAAGGCCAGCCGCTGTGTAACGCTTGTGGCCTCTTCCTGAAGTTGCACGGTGTTGTGAGACCATTGAGCTTGAAGACGGATGTTATCAAGAAGCGAAATCGTGGTTCTGGAACCAACGTACCAGTCGGGGGAAGCAGCACCAGGTCTAAGAAGACTGCGAGTGCCTTGAATTCTCGAAAGAACTCAACATTGTCCATGTCCGCAGCGGTGGCTAACAGCACTAAACCCAACAACAGCAACCCCATGCCTAAGGCAACGACACCACCCGCTCCTAGCCGACCGACGAGTAGCAAGGATGTTGAGAGTCCGGTCAGTGGTACTGCATCAGGCACAAACACTGCTGGAAGCACTCCAAACAGTCATGTTGCTGGCTCGGGCCCTCCTGCTGGCGCTATGGGTGGTAAAGGAGTTGTTCCCATCGCAGCTGCTCCGCCCAAGACGAGTCCTGGACCTGGGGCTTCCTTAATGTCTATGCAACGACCTACCACTTCGTCTTCAAAACGACAACGCCGTCATAGCAAAAGCATTGGCGGAGACGTGCCGGTATCCATGGATATCGACAGCCCCGATTCAACTAGCTCTATTGAGGCTCCTCGCCCGTTTGGCTCCTCTGCCGGACTTTCAAGCTTACCAGGTGGCATGTCCGCTAGCAGCTTCAATCTTAACCAACGACCCAGTACTCTAGGCTCGGCAACTGGTTTGATCAGCATGTCTGGTGGGCAAACAAGCTCACTGATTGGCAGCTCTGCTGGTCCTCAAGAGTGGGAATGGTTGACGATGAGTCTTTAATCGCAATAGTAGATTGGCAACCAACTGTGTTGTTTGAACATCAATGGCAGCGGTATTCAGCGAGTGTTTCGAAGCTGGTCCTTCCTAAGAGTATGGGTTACGCGAATTACTTGGCGAAACACGGAATGGATTTCGAGGCGTTTTAGATGGAGGCGTTTTCATTACGGTTATTACACGACGAATTGATACCTTACTTGGATATATATATATATATATATATATGCCAGCCCATGGCAGATATGTCGCTTTTGGTGTTACGGGAGTTCTATATGGAGGGTGCCGTTGTCACGTTGATGCTGGGCATCCATGCATATGCAAAAAGAGGTTTCACACGTTGCCACGAAACATGGCATGACTGTCACGACGGCTATTCCCAATATTGCAGCGCCCGTTTAATAGATCTGACGAACAAATCGAGGAGTTTCTTGGTTATCACTATAGACAGTTTGGGGATATACGTTTTGAAGGAGTTGATGACCGAGTTTGTTGGATGAAACTGATGTTGGGGATAAACGCGCCGTTTCTTAAGATACATTTATGATACCTTTCTGGAGCCTATCTATACTCGTACATACATGCTCTTCCTCTTATCTCGATCCTACCTAGTCCTTCTTCCCCATTGTCTGCTAGGTACTTCTTACAAGCTTTGGCTTCCTTGGGTTTCACCAACCCACCATTCAAACCAGAAAGCTTAAGAAGCGGGATTCATGACCCGCATGCTCTGTCTTGGGCAAGAATACCTTGAGATTTCATAGCTCAAAAATTTCTCATGTCCAACATCACACAAGAATCGCGCCAGATTCAATCTATCGGGTTACTTCATGAACTTCTACACGATAGAATCGACTTTTTCTACCTTTTTATCTTCTCCTCCCTATCCTCATGCCTGCTAAAGTAAGGGAGGAGACGGTGCAATCCTATCCTCAAAACATACATAATCGCCATTATTTCCGCAGGTCTGATTTTCTCAGACTCCTTGACGCTGGACCACATACATAAACCTGGGTCCTTGTAAAACTCCCGCCTGCCTGAAACAACAAAACCTGAACTGCAAAGCATATAATGCAGCGGCACATACATGATCAAAAGTGATAATACAACAACGTCGAAAAAAGAACAGGAGAAAGCCAAAAGGGATACAACCATCAGGAGGCCTCATCATCGTCAATAGCGTTCCACGTCGTAGGAACAGCATCTTCCCTTTCAGGACAAAAGATTACTTCGCTGCTTTAGAAGAGGGCCTTTCCCCTGTTGACGAATCCACGCCAATCCACCCTCTTGGAAACCCGGGGCTCGCCCTAGAACATCGTCCCGAATGTCTCGTCGGTGGGAATGCGCTTTCGGGGACTTCCGCCCTCTTCTGTGGTAGGTTTGCGATGTCTGAACGTGAAGCCGACAAAGAGGCTCTTGCTCATTTGGTCTTCACGCTCAGCCATTGTCTCAAGAGCTTGTTGCTTGTCATGAACCTCCTTGTACTTGGCCATGTCAGCTTCATTGGTAAAGTCGTCAAAGTAACCCGCATCAGTTTCCGAGTCCAGCTCGGGAACAAACGGCGCACGGGTCTGACGGAGCAACTCCCAGTCCACTTCGGCAAAGTACTGGTGGGCGTAAATATCCTTGATATTAGAAAATCGCCTCGAGCGGGAGTTGATGCATCTGTATGGTTGATCAGCTCATGCCCGCCACATAGTAACTAACAATCACGTCGAGTCCACTTACGTGCAGATAAAGTTCCAGGTTCGGTTGCTCAGGAAATAGTTGGGATCCTCCCATACAGGCCTCTTCAGCACCTCCCTCCAGTGCTTCAGATTGCGCCACGTCTCGTCAGGTGTGGCACCCGCGAAGGGAGGGAATCCAGTGAGAGCCTCAAATAGCATGCAGCCCAAACTCCAGTAATCCACTGTGAAATCATATTCCTCCCCTCTAAGGACCTCCGGGGCCATGTAGTCGGGTGATCCCACAATAGATTTGGCGTAGTTGACATCGTTCTCGCGCATCGTCCGGTAGCTCTCTCGACGTTCAGCCAAGGTTCGCTGGTCCATGGGCTTGCCGAAGGGAACTGCGCTCTCGGACGCTTTCTCCAACTTAACACGCATCGACTCAATCTTGGATGGGGCTAAAACACCGGCAGCAAGCCCAAAATCTGTAAGTTTGATGTGGCCTGTCGAATCAACAAGGAAATTCTCAGGCTTCAGGTCTCGGTGGATGTATCCGAGCTGGTGCAGCGCGTCGACGGAGCAAAACATCTCGGCAATGTAGAACCTGGCATGGCGGTTGGATAGCACACCCGTGTTGTTAAGCAAGGTGCGGAAGTCACCGCCAGGCACGTACTCCATTGCGAGATAGATACTCTTCTCGTCCTGGAAAGAGTAGAGGAGCCTAACAAGCCACTCGCTCTGGGCAGTGGTGAGAATATCTCGCTCCGTCAGAACATGACGA
Organism: Fusarium buharicum; assembly: GCA_014822075.1. Taxonomy (NCBI): domain Eukaryota; kingdom Fungi; phylum Ascomycota; class Sordariomycetes; order Hypocreales; family Nectriaceae; genus Fusarium; species Fusarium buharicum. The sequence goes on from JAATHB010000025.1 coordinate 30,229, forward strand.
ACCTCGTCGAGCTTGAAAAGTAGCTTCTTGCTCATGACTTTGAGGGCGCAAACCTCGCGGGTATCCTTCTTTTGAGCCAAGAAGACTTGACCGTAGCCGCCCTGGCCAACTTGAGTCAGGATTTGAAAGTCACCGTGTCGAAGTCGCACTCGTCGCTTGCGCAGGTTGGCACGCTCCCGTCCCGCATACTTGCTCCACATCTGATTGTGCGTCTGCTCATCGGTTTCTGGAGGCGGAGGGTATTCGCTCTTGAAGGCTGCTAGTCGGTTTTGTCGGGCGCCGACGTATGTAAGGAGGTCGAAGTAATAGTCTAGGAAATCTAGTATGCATTAGAGAAAGACTGAGAGATGCAATAGACTCTTGGGGTAATGCCTACAAAGCTGCGTAACATTGACCAGTCGCTTGACGTTGGGTTTCTGGAGTATTTCCCGCTCTTCTGCTGTCAGGCCTCGAGCTGTATTAAACTTCTTGGTCGCAGGTGTGGTAGGTCGGTCCCTGTGCTCATAAAGTTGCTGACGGGAAATGGCAGCATGATTGTGCTGGTGGGGAGAGTCGGTGGCAGTCAGGCGAGAAGTCGGAGGAGTGTTTTCCTGGCCTTGCTTCTTGAGTGGACTTCCCGGGCGCGTCTTGTGGATGACACTTTCATCAACATTGGCATTGGACTCGTCGAGAGGCTGTGTTTTGGTCTTGCCAGGCGATAATGGGGCCACGACACTCTGAGGTCGGCCCAACTTGAGGGGTGGCTCGATGGTGGGAGGGTTGAGAGTCAAGGCATTCTCGAAGGCGGAAGGAAGATCGTGTGATCCGGGAGGGTTAGTCTTCTTACTCGGGCTGCCTTGGGGCGTGCTGACGGGGTTGATGAAGTTGTCCAATTTGGAGGCGGGCGTATGAGGTCGGGGGCTACTGGCGTCGATAGAGTTGGTGCCATTGCTCTTTTCTTTCCCGCCTGGGAAGAAGTTGGACATGAAACTAGCCATGATTGGTTACCTTTTCTAAGCAGCGTCTGCTTAAGAAGAGGAAGAGAAGCGCCTGCGAGCGTGTGGTGGGGGATGTTGTCAGGTTGTCGCAATGAGAGGTCGAGTCGAGGGGTAAGTTAAAGGCGCGCTCGCTCGCTTGGTTTGTTTGGGCAGCAGGCGGTGGGGGGAGTAGAGATAAGAACAGCAGTCAACACTGGGCTGATGAAAATAGAAAGAATAAAATGATGAAGCCAAACAGATTTCTTGTTGATAACAAGACCTGAGAGAGACAAAGTAAAAGAAGCTGTTGAGAGTTGAGGAAGATGAGATCGATCTGATGAGCGGCAGGAAGCTTGAGCAAGTATGGATAAGTGCCTGGTCAAGTAACATAACGCAACAACAGCTGGAGCCAAGGAATCGGGCTGCCCGTGGTGGGTTTGTTTGGAATGCGTTTCTGTTATTGGCCAGATTAGCTCCAAGATCAACAACATCCATGAATGGTTGCAGCAGCAACGATCTGTTACTGTACTCGATAGTGGGATAGTGGGACCCGATAATATCCCGAGGCAATACATACTACCTACCTACGGTACCTACAAAGGAATAATATTTGTTTGTAATTACCTCTAGATGATGTACTGTCTGTACTTGAAACAAGGAAAACCTATAATATCATCAAGTAGGGCTGGAATAGAGACCAAAATAAATGGTAGCTGGAATCTAGTTACCTGACTTCCATCTTGATCTCCCTCCAAGTGGCCCGGGTTGTTATGCATAACATCCATCAAGCTAAATCTCGCTACTAAGTTTACCCTGCTCCTCACCAAGGCGACAAGTCAACAACCAGACGCTATTAGTCCTTGTTATGATCCCCGCTACCTTGTTGAAAGTATACAAAAACACACCTAGCAAATAGTCGTCCTGTACTTGGGTGGTTGAAGACTGGTAACGGCTACACTCTATCTACCTGCTCTAAACTCACGTTGACTTGACAAACCCTGCACCTATAAACCTTTATTTCTAACTGCCGACCTACCTAACCTTTTCTATAAGATTTAATAATGTCTTAATGAGAGATTTAACTTAGGTATAGCTCATGTACATACAGTGGTCAGTACACTAGGGTAAATTATAAATGCTCCCCTTGCTCATATTAACAATTGCCTAGATATCTCTCAAGGCGATTGTTAGGATTTTGCTGATATCGTATAGCCATATGTACAATAGATTAGGAACAAACCTTTGGTTGATAAGCGAGCCATTGGGCTTTGCAGTGTGTTTGGTTTTCATAGCTAATTTCTATCCTAGAATACTTATTTTAAGCGCCTGAATCATGCTTATCTATAATAAATCTCTATATATCTACTTTGAAAATTTAATAGGTGTTAGCCGAGATGTAATAATGGAAATAACAAAGCCACGTGCTTTTTACTCATTAAAAGAGAGGACGCCACATTGATTTTACTCAATAGTCGATTGATTTTCAGCCTTGACAAATTTAATTATACGACATCTTGTAACCACTAGTGGAATCTTACAGTAGAGGATTTACTTCGTAAATAAGTCTATTGACCCGGTTCCCGACGCTTAAAGTCGTCTTTTGAACCCGAGGTTATTAAAGATAACATCTAGGAAACGAAATAGGACCTATTAACCTCTGGTCTTTGGAGAACTGATAACCCTCTATTCTGGATCTTATCGAGACAGCCAATGAGGGGTTCAATCTCAAATTGCGTTTTCTATCTTAAAGAAGAATATGAAACCTAAAAGCAGCTCTTCTTTTCAGGACCAGGAAACGAGAAGTTCCATGCCCGGAAGTTAATATCCAGTATCTATCTACTTCCTGAATTAGCAAAATATTCAAGTTCATAGAACACTGAACAAGATACGAGATAGCTTTAGTTCATCTGATCTTTTCTCATAAGACATATACACATCCTCTTGGCGCCGTTACGAAATGGAATTTCTTATAGATGAAGAGAGTCATAAGAGGTTTACGACCTCAACTTATCCATGTTAAAGTCATGTGGAAAATGCTGGTGTAGTGTTGGCTGTTGTCAACATCGAGGAGAATTGGAGTGTCTAAAGGCAGGGCCAACAGGAAGTCGTAGCAGAACAAAATGGATAGACACCTAGGCCATATATAGTAGTTAGCGTATAGAAGTACTCACAGCCCAGATAAGGTGTTGAGGCTTAATGACTAAACTGCTCTTCCAGTCCTTCGGGACGGATCCTTGGTGGGATATTTCACGTCCGCTCCTCCCTTGCCATTGAGATACTCGAAGACCAAGCGGAAGAAAAACAGGCCCGTTCTGTTCAGTCAAAGTTCCTCAATTTTCCTGTTTTTTAGTCGATACGCGAAGGAAGTTGGTTCTTATAAATTCTGATACTCAGCTGAATGCTAGGAAGCTACACGAGTGATGTGCCACTAGTCGCTGAATAAGGTACCTAGCTGGTGGCTTTTCAAAGCCCTGTCTATTAGCAACTATCATATGATTGTCTGATGTTTTCTGCATTAGCTTGTTATACTTCACTAGTCATGAGGTTTTATATGATGCGGGATATTAAACGCCGGAGCACGTCGGCCTGAATGGCTCTCGTCATCTTAGTACTCCTTACTCGCCAAGCATACAGACGGAAGCTGGGAACTATGTACTCTGTCTGCAGCCCACAGTCTGGACTTTCAATATTATTCCCAACACGAATTTGTATCATTCATTCCCGACCAAAAAAGGCTACTTCTTCTTATGAGCTTCTGTTTAATACAGATATGGTGCGTGGGGCCGTTGATTGATACCCACATATGGTAGCACTTCACCGGTGGACGCTGGTCGGCCAAGGATCTAATCTTATCAATCTAAGCCCCCTTGGACGTTGGCAGCCAACGTCGCATCATCATGGGATCAGTCCCCCTCAGCTTAGCGCGACACCATCTTTGTCGCTTCACAAGCAAATGCCTCACGCGACAATAAAAGCTTATAGCCATCATCTTGCCCACCGCCTCGACGACCTTTCACCCCTTCTTCTTGCGCATTTGTCCTCACAATCAGTGCGACGATTTCTATAAAGGCGTGGTCCTCCCATCTAGACGCTAAGCGTTGTCTAGCCTTGCGATCCTATACTGCATCATGAAGTTCGCGCACGCTATTGCAGGCTTCGCTGCTACGGCGCAGGCCTTCAACCCAGCGTCCAGCTTTTTCTCCAACGACGACGATGTCGACACCAACGCTCCTCATAGGATTCCGACGGTGCACGAGTCCGTTGTCATGGCCAGGCGTATCCTGGCTCTCACCAAGCTCGCGACCCTCTCGACCGTATTCCCTTCCAAAAACGGTCTCGAGATTGACGCGAGCCCCTCGGCCGAGCTTGGTGGAGTGCCTATCGGCATGATGGATTATGTGGCAGATTGCGAGGATGAAGGCAACCCTACCATTCTCGAGATCAAGATCGCCACCACGTTCAGGAACGTTCGGGCTGGTTCAAATCTTACCATCTCCATGAACTGGGTTCCGCCATATCCTCCCGCCAAACGCATCTCCCTCCTCTCTCGTCTTTCGGCTTATATCCCCTTCTTGCCCGGCTACGAGTACAACCGCCGTCCGGAGGACGCTTCCTCCACGCCGGACACCGTTCCCTACTCAGCAGCTAACCTGCCCCGGTTTGCCCTCTTCGGCTACCTCGAGCCCATCGAGGCGGACCCCGTATCCGCCGTTAAACTTGCAGCCTGCTTCACGCGCAAGCACCCGGACGCTAAGTACTGGCTACCCGGTAACGTAGTCCATGAAAGCTCATGGTCGCGTCTGGTCGTGACCAAGATCTACTGGGTCGGCGGCTTTGGTGATCGCGCACGAATTGGCTGGCTCCCTGTTGATGAGTTCAAGGGTGTCACGAGAGATGAGTGGGAGAGCATCAAGCTGCCCGGTGAGGAGAGGGGCTGGAGCGAGTGGTCGGTCAATGCTGCGGGAGAGCTGTAATGATGGCATGACTCGACGTCGTTGCAACCTCTCATTTCGTTTTGTTGGTGAAGAGGGTGATGAAACTTGGGCGGAATCGTTCTTTTTTTTTTTTTTTTTTTTGCATCTGAACATTGGCTACGGCTCGACCACAATCCTGATTATCTCTATACGGGAGGAGTTGATTCTACATAACCAGGGACGGCATTCATCTGACAGGGTAAAACGAGCCCTTTGTTCGCACAGCATATGTTTGTCTTACTTGCCACTGGCAACTTGTATTTTTTCCCAAGGACATTCTTTGAATGAGACAGGCAGATAGCCGAATTGACCTACTTTTGAATACTGCATACAGCTGTTTCACTTGGCCTGCTAGTTATGCTGTACTACCATGGCGCATAAGTGGTGTTTGTGATAAGTGAAGCGGGCAAGGCTTGTGACAGAAGAGAAGCATCCAAGTTTGCTAATCCGCGTCGTTAGGCTTGGCACCGCGTGGCGTGGTCACCAGTTACTCACCCCCAACGACAGGGCCCTTGGCTCTTCTTTTTATCCTCTCAGCCTGTGACAGGACAATCCGCGGCTCGTCACAAACAGCAACTGCCCGTGCGTTCAAACGGACTTGGGTGGGACGGGGAAGGCCTGTCCTTCCCCAGAGCGGTGCAAGGGATAGAATGTCGTGCTGTGCTGGGTACAGTAAGGTAATTTACCGTTGCGGTGGGTTGTACAGCATAGCTAGGCAGACTGATCCGGCGGGCTACAGACGATCCGATTCTTCGCGTTACATGTGTGAGTTTCTAGGCGTTTCATGTATGATACCACGCAAGTATGTATGTATGTATGGGTATATAGCAATTGTGTTATGATGCAAAAAGGTGCACAAAGCCCGTTGGGTACAAGGGCATTCCGAAGATCTACACTGGTACAAAGGGACGATGGAACGGTTCAGTGTGACGGATTACGGCTGGCATCCATGTGAAATAGAAAGAAGCGGGCGCTCTGATTACGGAATCCCTTAGCTGCAAGACGAATATTTACCTAAAAAGGAAGGTTTATTATGTTGTTGGGTCCAACAGGTGTCTAACTTATCTCTCGGAATCATTGACTTCCACTACTCACTCAATCACAATGAATTTAGTCTTTCGGTAAAGGAACTCGGCCCGGGGCAAGATCCCGACGGAAAAGTTGGGGTTACGGTCCGAAAAGCGGTCCATATCAAGCTCCGTGGCTGCCGAGTACATACAATAACAGTACCTACCGTGCCTAGAGTCTATCCGTGCAGGTGCAGAGACAGTAAAGTCTAACTTTATTCTCACCTGAATTTGAAGCTGTAAATGTGATAATGATAAGGATACATAAAGAGGCTTGTTAACTTGCATGTCCAAATGTGGGTTGATAGACAAATCATCCTGTATCTGGTACGCATATACCTACCTATCTTCTCCGCAGTGGATGCTGCTGCACACCGCAACGTAACCTACGCAGCGCAGCAAACGCAGGGCTCCCGTCATCAAGCGAAGAGAAACGAAGCAAATGCCAAGCCAAACGCGGCTGTTGACAGCACCAGTCCAAATCTTATGATGGATGCCCCATGATGAGCTAGAGATTCGCCCAATCCACCGCGAGAAGCGCTCGGCCTCGGACAAGGGATAAATAACCTTCTAACATTAGGCGGTAGTACAGTAACATCGAGGGTTCCCGATACGCTGCCCGCTACGGCCGGGGCTTGCGAGTGGCTTACAGCATAGAGCACCTCATTCATCATTCTCTCGTGCGGCGCTGCGGGTTGTTCGTCCTCTCCCCGGAAATCCAATATCCATCTCGCAGGAAAAAGAGGAGCAAGGGCCAAGGGGAACGAGCTATTGGGATTTCTAGTGGGATTGGATGGGTGGGAACACAGACAGTGGGCTTGGCTGCACTGTTGATGGAACGAGGTTCTGAATGGGGGGACTATCGGTCGATTCTTCTCAATGGCTTAGGCTGGATAAAACTAGGCGCGTGGATGACGGCCTATGATGAACATGGACAGAGCTGAAAGCTGATGGAACTGGTAAGATGAGATGGTATCTGGGCCGAATGCCGTCATGGGGAACATTTTGAGAAATGATGGCTGATGAGTTTGGTTTACTCGGTTGGCTGATAGCTTGCTGACACCCCATGTTTTGCAGACATGGATCCCGTCGTCTTGATAGAAACATTTCATTGTGCTCAGCCTCCAACGCAACCAACAGAATAATTAAGTTAGCACATTCAGGGGTCTGTTGCTGGTGATTATCTTTGAGAAGCAAATACAGCAACAATACTTGTAGGTATTCATTCTAGACCCCATGTCAATGCCCAAAGTCTCCCGAATCGTACCACCACCAATAGATAACGCACATTCCACGAGGTAAATGCTTCCTCGCGATCTTAGCTGGGCGATCAAGTGTGTGTCTTCAAGCGGGGTCGATGGCTTCGGCCGGGGGCTGTACGTAGTAATGTTATTTGATCGCCAAGGGTAGCCAACTGTAACCCCTGAACAACACAAAGGTTGTTATGCATTCTCAATGATTTCCTTATTTGAAAGCAATCACCTGTCTATCCCCCCTTGTAACGGAAGGTAAAGCACAGCGCCGTGCAGTGTTTTGGTAAAAGATGGCTCTGCTATCGCGACTTGGACCAACCACGAGTCATCCTACACCAGTTATCGCCACCCAATTCATCCCCCAATCAAACTCGTTCTAAATCCTAAATTCCCTAATACAGCTCATGTAATGGAATTAGATCCCCAATCCCAGCCCCCGTCGTCCCTATCCTTAGCCGTGGTCCATAGCCCGCAGTCCGGGTCCCGCCCGGGCACACGCTCAAGGAGAACAAAACCCCCCCAAAATTACCTGGGCAGGGTTGTGATAAACGACTCAAGGGACGGACCAAGCGACAGCTGAAAGCCCGGACGGGGATGAGCAGAAAGTACTAGATACTTTACAGATATAGTCTCGTCACAGATTAAATCTAGTGATCGGATGGACTGCCCATGTTCACTCTACTTCTCCCCCCCTTCACGCCCCCATATTTCTCTTGAGAGCCTTTTAAGTTAGCCCGTACCTTGCCTTGCCAACCTTGCATCTATCGCCTTGCCTCACCTTAGAAACGCTCTAACTCTACCTACCTCGCCCCGTCTGACCCCATCCACATCTCATAATCCATCGACATTGCCGCTCTCCGGTCGGGGTTCCGTGCCGCTCGTGTACATACCTACCTACCTTACTTACGTTATCTTGACATTTCTGTTCTTTTCTCTTTCTATGCATCTTGCAGGCTTCTCCTTAACTCAGTCGTTTGTATCGTTAACAAAGCCATTCACGCGCTCGGCCATAACACACTGATTTGCAAACTACAACGACGACTGCGGTAACGATAGTTGGGAAACGATAGACGCACGGGCGACGATCAAGCTCGGATATCCGAATCACGTTGATTGCTAGCCTTCGGATTGCGCGGCTGGTCCCATCAAACATTACCCAGGGTTCATCGACGACAACGCGATAGAGGAACGCAAACCGTGGCCGACGCCTCGACATCTAGCGGATCGAGCTTCTGACTTTTCGAGGCCTCATTGCATATCGCATGACAACGCGGTCTGATGTTCAGCGACCGCGTTGAGTGCGATCATCTATCATCGACTCCGACATAATTCAACACATCCCTTATCTAGATCTTTCGGAATGGCGTCTCCGCCCCCGAATCAGAAATGACCTCGCGGACCCCCATGAGCGCCCATCCGCGGCCGCCTCAGCGTTCCGTGAGCTCATCGTCGCTTCCCGTCCAGCGCCCTCCTCCGCAGCGATCGTTATCCCACCAGCAGCAGTTTGTTCCCGTCTCACCAGCTCGAAAAGACTCGTCCTTCATCGATCTTACCAGCGATCCCAACGATGCCACCCCTAACCGTTACAACACGACCCCGAGACGGGGCGGCTCACGTCTTCGAGTTGAGCTGTCCCATAATGTTTCAACCGACTCTTTTTCCGCGACCGAATCGCCTCAGTCTCTTACCCCCTCGCGAATACAACCTGACCCCTTTCAAGCTATCGTCGGTAGCCCGTCAGCCAACGGTAGCGCAAGCTCAACTCTTATGCCGATGCCTACACGCCGACCAATAACGTCACAGCCGAGATCCGCGCCTCGAATCACGACGACTGCGCCTGCGCCGGTTAAGAAAGATGCTCGACCAAAGCCGTACACGGTCGAAATTCCTCCCATCGCACCACGATACCTTACTGCAAATCGACCCGATACCAACTCTCGACCCCCAACTGACCCTTTCAGTAAAGGCCTGAACTCCGGATATGCCGACTTCTTTCCTTGGAACGGGGCACATCATGAAGATGAGTGGAGCGGCGAAGCGATTACCAAGGGAACATGGGACAAGGTTAACTTGAATGTTCCCGAGACTGCGTCTGCTAAGCTTGCCATCTTCCCGGCTTTGAAGCAAAAGACCGGCTTAAATGCTCTGTCCACTATTTTTCTGGGTGTACTGAATCAGCGCAGACATCGAGGCCAGATTAACGCACCCTCGACGTTCAAGCCACCACCTCGAGTTACGTTAACCGACACCAAGAGAGAGGTTTGGCTCAAGGATTTGGCGAACCCTGCGATATCTCTGAGGCGTCTCAGTCGAACCATTCCCCATGGCATTCGCGGCAGAACATTACTGGACCAGTGCTTGAACAAGAACGTCCCCGCCGAGCGAGCCGTTTGGTTGGCAAAGTGCGTCGGTGCCAATGAGATAAGAGGGCTGAAGAGAAAGGGGGTGAACGGCGCCTTTGTGATGGGTGGTGAACTGAAATGGGCTCGTGACTGGACCGTTTTTGTTGAGCAGTTTGTTGACGCTGTCGTTGCTGGTTTCGGCGAGAACGATTGGAAGAACAGGGTTACATATGCGTAAGTTATGACACTTTCATTATAAGTTACAGTTATTGACAACCCCGCAGCATTCGTTTAGCCACAAACCTTTACTCCGAGCAGTTGCTAGATCGAGATCATTACCTTGACTGGGTTGTGTCCGGCATTGAAAACAGTCTTCAGTCTAGAATCCCCATGTGGTTACTAATAGCCCAGATATACTGGAGAGACCTTCTCAGGTCGCGCAAGTACGGCCGACGGCTTGTTTTTGCCCTACTCAGCCACTTGCATGTAGTACGTTTACGCACACCTGCTTAACTAAATATCCTAGCTAACCGATGCCAGATACATAACGATCCTGATCAAGATCTACTTGTACAACTATCCAGTAGACTATCAACTTTGCTCGGCTCCCTGGTTCTCAGCAACCCGGAGAGCTTTATCAACCCCGGTGCTTGGCCTCGGTACAGAGACACATTGCACACTTTTCTACGCTCAGACAACGAACCGACCCAAAAGGCCCTACATACTATAAATACCCGAAACTCACGACTTGTTGTGTCCAGCACCGCTTCCCCTCCTGCTGGCCGAAGTCAATTGGTCAAGTTGCTTGACGCATCTCTTAAAGAACCCGGCGACAATCATTTGGCGGCAACATGCTGGGCAACGAGCGAAAACAAACCCCTTATCATGAAGACAGTTGTTGAATGGGCGACTTCGTTCCATCGGCCAGGTTTAGCCAAGGTTTATGCTGCTGCTCGTCTGGTTCGGCAATGGAGTCAGTTTCGTGTGAATCCCACAACTCCCATTCTTGAAACTCTTGACAGCATTGCGATTCATGACAAGACGCGAAAGAACCTAGTATATCATCTCGTCACGGAACTCGTTCGAACCGGCCACTTTTCCGTCTCTCAGTACATGCAGTGGACTATTGCTCGCGGTGGCTATCATAACGAGGCTGAGATCGATCCTGATTCAGGTTCATGTTCTAGTAGGTTACTGGTCGAGTTGCCGGTTCATGCTTTATCAGAGAAGAAGAGGGCTGAGAGAGGAAACTTACTGAGACGAGCTGGCGGCTATTCAACCGTTGAAGAGGAGCACGATATCACCACTGCGATCAAGTGTGTCATGCACATTCTAGGGTTGCCGCTACCTCCTGGTGATCCGTTATTAGAGCGGAAACCCATGTCCCTCAAAAAGCTACTCAGGTTGATAGGAAACAGCAGTAGTGCTGTTAGAAGCTGCATTGGTGCACATCTGCGCGATCTATTAACCGGCCAGCTGTCTACTGGGAGCCCCTCCATACCTCTAACCACATACACTGTTGTCCGAGCCATTATGGAATCAGCCGAAGACTACGCCATGTTGTCCGATATTCTTGGAGCTTGCTCAAAAACCGCCGATTCCGACGTCCTGGCATCTGTCGCCGATACTGTCCACTCAAACCTGCAGATTTTCTCCGCCTTGGGAAGTGTGGAAGACCTTTTCAATAGCCTAATCGAGCGCCTTAAGTCCATGAACGAAGAGCTAGGAATCGTCCCCCGTCCATTGCTCGCTGCTGTTTCAAGCCTCGCACAACGCATGGCTGGCCATGAAGCTATCGCCGCCCAACTACGCCAGGAGTTGCTGCAAAGTGATCGCAGCAACGCCATCGACGCTTGCTCGCCGATATCCGACATTGTGGCAGCGCCTTCCCAGCACGCTGAAAACGAACTTGCGGACGAAGTTGAGAAATTATTGTCCAACGGAACGCGGCTGGATCCTCCAACGATGAACAGGCTATTCCGAACCATCATCCCCCCACTCGAGCAAGGTTGGCATAAGAAGGACGATACGCGTCGAGTGTTTGCGACATTGCTTTCGAGAATACGTGTCTTTGATTCTCATCATTTTGATAAGCTCATGACAGACTGGACGAGTCATATCCGATCCCAAACAACCCGGTCTCCTCTGACCAATTTGTTCCCCCTTCTTATCAGCACAGGGTGTCTGGCAATGCATATTATCATGAGCACCGCGAGTCCACCGTCTGCAAATCTTCAAAATTTACCTTCAGATCCGTCAGTGAGCCAGCATAACTCTGCGACGTACCTTCAGGAGCTGCTGCAGCTTATTATAATGCCTCTACCCACGGCCACAGGCCTTTCAGCAGAGGAAAGCTATCGATTTCATACGGAGCAAAAGTGTGCCAAATTTGAGCAATCCAAGGGGCTCTTGAACCTTGTCCGCAATGCTTTGTTGGAGTATTCGGCCATAAGAAACCACGGCAACGGCCTCGAGTTTCCACTTGACAATGTTGCGTGCCAGGAGAGCCTGCTCGAAACCTTGCGAACTCTTGTGTTGGTTGATTCCTCCGCTGTCTCGAATGCACTAGGTATCAAGTCTTTGCCTGCTGAAGCTGTAGGCCTAGTGCGCAAGGTGACAACCAAGCTCCTTATCCCAGGGGATTCTGGCGAGACTCAGGTTTCGTTCGATCACATCTTGCAGATCGCAAATGAGCTGACCCTCCCGTTCTGTCAGCTCAAGCTTAACCTGGACTTGTCTCTACCTCAACCCAACGCCAAAGAAGGACACGACCAGGGCTCATCACGCTTCGAAATCTTTGCTAAGGCTATGGACCGAGCCATTGAAGCAGGCAACATCATGTGGACTAGTCTGCTACCTTGCTTGAGCGACGACATCACCCAGCATCTCAAAAATCAAGCTCAATCTGGGTTTCTCGACCTGATTCCTTCGTCAAAGGCGTCCGACTTTGTCGATACTGGATCGAAGCAGTCGCTGCGCATGGCCGAGAACTTGCTGGAAGTAGTTGAGGCCATCATTTCGGGCCAAGCTCCTCCCAAAATGGCACAACTGTCGTCGAGCATGGTTGAGAAGCTGACAGACCTTTGGGAAATCATTGCCGCAGGACCCCAGGAGCGACCCAATTGCTACACAACTGTCTTACAGCACTGGCTACCCGCAATGCTTCGCTTCATTACTCTCCACAGCTTATCCTCCGAGCCTCCTTCGGCGCCCCTTCCGACCGCATCGGCAACACGACCTCCTATCCCCGCTGTCCACGATACACGAGCCCGCATAATTCTTGTCCTCTGCGGCTTACTGCTCGAGCTAGAAACGATACCGCCCGCCACTGCTGGTTCGCTTGCTCAGCAGGTCTTTGACATTGCGATTCTGCTGGTAGATGCACTTCCAGAGGACCTGCGAGCCAACTGTGCCAAGGCCATCTTGCTAACCTCTGGCGGACTACCCAACCAAGGAACCTCATCTGATCCTCGGCTATACTATCTTTTCAGCTCACCGCCCCCGTCGCTGTCCGACAACCTAATGCTCTCGCATCGCGAAAAGGCAGCAACGGCTCAAGGTGCTACCGCTCGCAATATGGGTGCGCAGTACGGCATCGGGCCAGCAGTTCAAGAGCGCCTCAGTCCCTTTGTTCTTAGGCGCTGGGAGGTGCTTAGCGAGCCCACTCCTAACGTTGGCGAGAATGATACCAGCCTAAGTCTTGGGCTCTTTGAAGCCATCAAGATCCAGTGAGGCGCCCATGAACAAAAAGTGCTCCAAGTACATTTACTATTCAACATTGTCGGCGTCAAAATATCCCAACGCTATAAACCTACCGCAAACACTCTACACCACCTTTTCCTATCATCATACCTTTGGCTCTGTCTGGCTTCTCATTTGTTTACTCTCACGGCTATACCCCTGTTACGGAACTCAGGCATGTTTGCACAAGCGATAAATATGCACTGCAAGGCGGATATTACTATTACTATTGTTCATTCTGTGCTACACTGGGCATGGTACACACAAGGGGTCTCATCGTTTTCTTGCTTTCTGGGTATTTCATTGTTTATTGTTTTTTCTTCCATTTTCTTTTGATTCTGTGGTTTTTTTGCATGGCGCTGCGTACAAAGAGGACTGGTGAAACGGTTGATGATACGTTGAGCACAGAACACGCACGATACTTGAGCATATATCATGTATGAAAGACATCGGATCATGGCGTGTTGATGAGGATATGGGGGCCTCCGTGCATTTGTTTGTACCACTCTATGGAGTGGAGAGCATAGAAGTATAATCAAGTTACTTGATTTATCATAACCTACCCGTGTGTTCTGACTTGAAAGTATGAGAGTATAGATGTCAGCAATTGTAACACCCATATACTTATGTAGACTGAAAGTGCACAACATATCAGCCGTGTTTTCAATGATATCACTGACGGGGATATAGCGTGTGACAATTCATTTCATCAACGTTTCATCTCAGTTCAACCTCCCATGAAATTTAAACAACTAGATCATAAGCTCTTGCCTGTAATGCTGCTGTCAAATCTATCTCTTTGCTGCCACCCATAACAAGAGGCTGTTTTACCACCATTTAGTAGTCTTGGCATTCGAACATCAAAATAACATCCACAATGTCAGACCAGGGCATAACAACCACTCACAATGGCAGTACGTAGTCTTTATTATGAAGTTCAGGATTGGACCTGCCTATAAGTACTCGGGAATAGTCCGCTTTAGTGAAGGTATTTTGATAATTATATGCTATGATGGAGAAGGATATCTGTCTTTGGGTTTTCGTGTTGATATATTAATTGGAAGCGTACTTGAAATCAGTGGTTGAATTAGTACTACTTGTATCATGACCCTTTTGGAACAGCTGGTTTTTCTGCGTACAACTCAAATAACTGCTAAATCAAATCCACTAGGTAACGTACGAAGCCGAGGAACCCAAGGATTGGTTATGGGTTTATAGTAGATACTATTCAAGCCAAGGATAACAGTGCCATATGAAACCGTGGCCTTTGAGTCTCATGGTTTTGAACCGTTTGCTATTTCTAAACACAAGCAGGGCTGTGTTCTTGTACTACAATTATTTCAACAGGGGGCACTATACACCCTATACTTGAGAGGTGGCCTTAGCAATACCATGCTCCCCGGATCTGACTTCACACTTGGTAAGACGAGTTCAGTAATGTACCCGAAAAGAGGTTGTTTGGACTGGTGGAATATATCGAGCGTTATAGGGTAGGCGGTCTGTACAGCATCACACGCACAAGAATAAGGCAAAACAGTAAATCGCAACAAGCGAATAGAATTTAGGGATACGCTCAACATGGCCGCCCAGTAGTCTTACAGTAAATTCCAAACAGAGGTGGTAGAAACGAACATGCATTAGATACGAGACGCCATGCAAGAGAAGAAGACAGCCAACATGGACGGGAAACAAACCCCCTCCTCCCTCGACTAACTGTACCCATTAAGCCCCGTTAACCAACACTAGGAGGGTTAAATCACAAGTCTAATCCTCATCAAAGATCTGCAGCGTGTTTTGCAGGATAGTATCGATGGCCTTGATCTGCCAGCCCGCATCAGCGATAGCGGTGCTGGGATCAGTGCCCATGAGTGTAGGGCCAAAGATGACGGCAAGATTATGGCAGTTCATGCGGTTGTTGTGACTGTTGTCCATGACTCGCCATAGGTGGAGGGTGAGAGCACGGAGAGTGGCATAGTTGGGATCAGGAAGGCTGTTGATGATGGCGTGGAGGGAGTCACGGCGGACTGTATCGTCATCATGCTCTGTACACCTAAGTTAGCATTACCCCGGAAGAACATAGTAGGAGAAAGCCACGCACTAGCAGCAGCAATGAAGCTGTCATGATGCTCAAGGGTGAGCAATGGGTCTGGAAGATCACGGAAAAATTGCTTCAACAGGCCAGTAACACTGTTGACATCATGGTAAAAGTTCTCGGGGTTCCTAAAGTCGAGAGCTGGGTTTGAGGACTCTGTTTCACCATCAGTTGTGACCCTTGGATGAGGCAAACAAAACATACCAGTGTCAAACATGTTCTTAAGCTTCTGGATGTGAGCCATGGAGCCGGATTGACGGTAGATGCCTTCAACATTGAGGCCATACATATCCACCGCCTGGATACATTGGTAAACCACCATCGGTACTGCCAGGCCATCACGTTCATACAGACGACTCAGTGGCAGACCAAAAACTGGCTTTGAGGGTGCAGAAGCTCCAGGCCCAGGGGGAGGATGACCGCTTGTTCCGTAGGGAGGTGGCGATCGTCCAGCAACTGGAGGCCCTTGACCTAGGTTGACACCGCTACCCGTCCACTCGTGGGGAAGTGGGTGAGGACCTGATTGCTGGGGAGGAGAGCCCCCAGGCTGGAAAGGCAGAGCACCTAGTTGTGGAGGGCCAGCCGAGCTGATAGAACCTCCGTTACCATACCTTTGGCCAGGCGCTTGCTGGTTAGGACCCCGACCACCGAACTGTTGTCCTGGTCCACTCTGCTGTATCGGCATGTTTCCTTGACTGAAGCTCCTGTTATGAGGCTGTGAGAAGGGACGAGGGTCGTCAGAAGGTCCACCTGGCGGGAACGGTGAATCACCACCAGTGACGCCAGTAATAGGGCCAAGACCAAGGGTGCTTGTTCTTGATCCGGGGCCAAGGGGCTGAGGCCCCGAGAAGCCCTCTTGAGGTGGTGTTTGTGATAGTGGCGGCTGCATGACAGCTGCGGGCTGTTGAACTGGGCCACCTGATCCATGCTGGTTGCTAGAACCTGGAGGGTTAAGAGCCTACAAATCGCATTAAAATGAGCTCCAATTACTGATTGACGAAGTCACCTACCGGATTGCGCTCATACTTGATCTCCCCTGAGCTCGGAGGCATACTCCTCAGCTGTGCAGTGACATAGTCATTCAAATCCTTGTCGTTATCAATCGAGGAAGCAGCTTGTCGCAAGCTTCGCTGAGAAGAGCTGCTTTGGCCTCCTGGACCCTGAATGGGGCTGACACTTAGACCGTTGCTTAGTAGCAGGCGCTCGTTAAAGGAAGCTAGAAACATAAGCTAATGCTGTACAGCCAATGATCTTAAGAAAACTTACCAAACTTCTGCATCTGCAACGAAACACCAGCGTCGATTTCTTTGATAGAGTCTTGAAGCGCTCGAACGGCTTCTGGACGGGTTGTTGATACAAGTTGAGCCTTCTCAGCTTGCAATGACTGGACATGTCCGTGGTAGGTCGAGTCGGCTGCTTGAACCTTCTTCAACAGCTCACCCTCATGCTGCTGGGCTGACTTGTGGCCCTTGAGACCAAACATCTTGCCGCTCTGGCGCGCCTCGCCTGTTCTGGCCCTCTCATAGTCCTCGGCAAGAGAGTCGTACTTGGCCTTGCTCTTGCGCATAGTCTGTTCCATCTCTGCCACCTTATTCTCAGCCGACAGACCATTCTGCTTCCACGACTTGCGGCTGCGCTCGGCCACACCAGCGAGCTCCATAAGTTCGTCGTGCATTTGATGCAGTTCCTTGGCAAACTCAAGTCCGTTCTCGGCCATACGCTCGTGGGTGCCCGCCATGGCTTCGTATGCACTGCCAAAGGTGCCCTGTCGATGGTCGGGTCGGCGCATAACGTCCTGAGTGGTACGGGTGAGTTTCTTGATGCCATTGGCGTGGTCTTCTTCGAGGCTGGATCGCTTCTTGAGGAACAATGCGAATTCCTGAAAAATGACAAGTCAGTAAGTTAGTCGCGATGGGGTGGAGCAAGATGAACAGGGACCGGGACAGAGGCCTACCTTTGCGGAAGCTATGCTCTGCTTGAGGCGATTCAGGAGCGTGACGATGCCAATCTATGAAACGTCATTAGTATATCGTTCGGCGGTCGAATGCATCAAGCCTGGTAATAGGCTGAGTGTACCTCGGAGGACAAGACGTCTGAAACTTGCTTGAGCTGCTCTGGGCTCGCACCAGACGGGGCTGAGGCCTGCATGGGGGAAGAACCATCGGCATCGGGTATCTGGTCCTTATTCACAGCATCGTCAACGGCAGCACCGCCATTGTCTGATGGTGGTCCCCCCAGTCCCATGGGCATATTGCCCATCGACATCATGCTGCCTGATCGGTCGCGCTGAGGAGAGTGGGCATCGTTGCCCGACGATTGGAATTCGTTCATGGTAGCTGGCGCAAACTGTGAAAAAGTCTGGCGGGGTTATAAACTGAGAGAATTATCGAGTCTCGTTCGGGTATTTTATTTGTGTCAGACTTGTCGAAGCGGACGCTCACATTCCTCTCTAATGGTGTGAAGCAGCGATTGGCCCGGAGGTGGTGCCGCAGTCTGTGAATAAGAGCGAAGTCAACGGCAACGAGATTTGAAAGTGATAGAGTTGCCAAGTCGTGGAGCGCCGGCGACAGTGATTATGATGTTGAGAAGCTGTTGCTGGGTGGTGTTCTGATGGAGAGAGCTTCGCAAGCCGCAGCGGGGGTTAATGATTCGGCGCCAGGGACTAACTGGGCCGATTGTCGTCGAGGCAGCGGCTTTCCGGAAATGATGGACGACAGGGAAGATACGGGAATGGGATCCAACACAAATACGCGCCCGTACTCGTAACGCAAAGACCAACTTGACAAGGTCCAACCAAAGTAAATATGGACGGACAAGAATGAACAAGAACGAGAACGAGACGAGACGCGGAGGATGGAGATGAAGGTTAAGATGGAAATGGAAATGGAGACGAAATGGAGATGGAGATCGGTTCGGTTGGTCACCTCAGTGGAGAGCCTGAGAGGGAATGGAACCTAAGAAAACACTCCACACCCACTCCACCACAAATTGGGCTGATTGTGGCTGAGCCTGACCTTGTCGGGTACGTTTCAAGGGCGCCACCAACTGTTCTTTAGCGGCCTAAGCCTACTGCTAGGTACCTTACCTTAGGGGTCCACGGCTCAGGGGACGCCAAAAACCTTAAGGTGCTGTGTAAGCATTCATGGCTTGAGGTTGACGGAAAAGTCGACTTCATACAATGGGCCATCATCCCCAAAGACGTTCAATGATACCTCAATATCCCTTCTTTATCACAAGGAAACGCTAGCTTACGTACACCCGCCCGCTCCACAACAACGTGGTTGAAAACGAGCTGGACAGTTTAAAAAGCCACAACGGCTGACGGCAGTTTTCAAACGTCAACCCTTTACCCTTTACCGACTATAGCCCTTTTGATCCAACTGATATGATATGACTGATACATGATACGATAGTTCTTTGATGCATGTGACCGAGTTCATCTATACTGCCCATTCAGGGTTCTTTGACGGTTGAAACACGCCCTCTCGCTGCGGACACCAGCATTAGCTCGAGTATCAAAGAGCACCGGCCTTTGACGCAACAAGTAGTTTACTACCGTTTACTGACAAACTTGTTATTTCCCTGTGGCATCGGTATGCAGCCATCTCTGCAGACGGGAGTCTTAGATGCAATGTTGGTTGTTTGCTTACACACACAAGACCAAGACCTAGTACAACAACACCACCGCACCTCGAAACTCACTCTGTTCTGATACATCATATATGTTTCAGAAAGGAAACACACTTGCCTAAAAACAAACATCCGGCTCTCCGAAAATTCATGGTTAATTTCTTTATCTGCATGTACATAGCTGCATTGGTACTGTATGTAACTCAACCTATTTATAACCATTACTAGCAAATAAAGCTACCACTCGAGTAAAGCTAACCTGTGCATTTCACACTGGATCCGATCCTGGCCACTTCTGTTCTAGCTACCGCCAAAGGATGCGAGCAATTGCCAAGTTTAGACCATCGAAAGTTTACTTGAAATGCCGAGCAAAGCACAACATGCATAAACAAACGACTACACCCTGCTTCGTACAACACAGCCTAAACCTTTATATAATTATCTAGCAATCTATTACAGGAGAGCACTGTTGTATTCTCCGACACGCGAGCCGTGTTTGCCACTCTCTTTGACGACACAACCCTGACAAGCAAACAAAACGGACCTTACGGGAGAGGTTAGTCCAGCCAACCCCTTGTATCTTTGCTATCGCACGACATACGTACATATGTAACAAGGGGCTGGGGTTGAACGCTAACGTCAGCCCTCTCCATCTGTTGATACAATAACGTGTGTAAGGGCAGAGCATGTAGCGATTGGTTCATTCAGTTGATCATTTAATTCCTGTCTATCAAGGGTATACACAATCGTTCAGTCGTACAGGCCTCCGCGCAACTCTCAAAAGACTTATATCATTGTACAATCCAAGTCCGCACAAGCTGAGAACCTACTCTCTCTATGATCCGGAGATAAACCACTCTATCAAGACCAAGGTCTGGGGTATGAATTAAGTCGCAAATAGAGCATCATATCAAAATGAGCTCATGTTCTTCTCCAACCCGTTCCACAAGTATAGGAACGAAACAAATACGCGGCCACAATGCTATGCTGATGCTTTAAACAAATGCTAAAAACTCCAAAGAAACAAACCGGCGGAGCCAAGTTCAAGAACTATCCGCTTTCCATGACTGTTGAGTCTGGTATCATGCTAAGAACCATGAAGAATGAAATAAGAATTAGAAACCGAAATCGCTAGTTTTTTCCTTGTCGTACGGGAATGAATCGAACGACATAATCAAGGACAGGTATGTCGTGAAAGTTTTTATACGGCAATCATTGAGTATTGCTCGCCCACCCTAGCACGTAACACAGCCAGGGGATAGCTCTGAGCGTTCTCACTTAGTAGAAGAGAGATCTTGTGTTTTCTCTTCAGGCCATGTTGGTGTGGGAATTGGTGCGTATTTGACACCATCTTGAGCTTCAAGTTCTTTGCGGAGAATTTCAATGGCTAGCTCCCATCGGCGCACAAGTTTGGCTTTCCGCGCTGAAAAGGTGGTGGCCAGCGTCTCTTCCTCCTGTGCTTCTTGAGCTGCCAGCTCATCGAGCTCGTCACGATTCCGGTCGAGGAGATTTTCGTACTCGGTCTCTTGTCGGTCAATGAGTTCCTCCATACGTTTGGCCTGACGATCCCTCATAACATTAATCTTGGCCTGGTGTGACCTCTCCATGCCATCCCGGATGTTGTACTGCTGGCCCAGCTCCCGAAGGTCACGCTCCGTCACCACGCGATGAGGCTGTGAATTCGAGTCCGGAATCGAGTTCTCGCTGTTACGTCCCAGGCCGTCGCAGTAGGCCTCCATGTGTTTGAGTCGAATCCTGACACTTCGTTCACTCGCTTCTAGAGTATTTCGGAGGTCCATCTCGGCGGCCACCTGCCGGTCCTCCAATTGGCTGACAGATCTGGCGTGCTTGTCCTTCATCTTCTCCTCCTGTTCAGCATGTTGTTTTAACAAAACCCGCTTCTGCTGGGTAAAGCGAATTTTCATGTGTTTTTTACCCTGCTCGACAAATTCGATAAATCGTGCCATTTCTTCCTGTTGCATATCGGCAAGATTTGAGAAGTCGTTCTTGTTCCGCGTTCGCTCTTCGGCCTCGAGTCGCTCGGCAGAGGCAGCAGCGGCGGCAGCTTCTTGAACAGCCTTCTCTTCCTCATACTCGGCCAGCTGAACCCGCTCATCCCTCTTCCTTCGCTCCATCTCTCCCTCCTCTCCACAGGAATTAGGGCATCCAGTATTGACGTCCCACACGCCGCCGCAGGTATAGCAGAATTGGGTCTTGCACCGACAAGTCATGTGTGTGCTTCCCTTGACCAGCGGGACCAAGTTCTGACACTTGTAACACCGTCTCCAGCCAGGCTTGTCCCCCGTCTTGATAACCTGATCTAGTTCCCAATCCTCTGGGCAATCCTTCCCAGTTGGGTGTGCGTTACGTTTGCACATGAGGCAGACCCTTGTGTTGCATTTGCGGCAAGTGAGATTGGAAGGGTACTTGGGATCCAGCTTTTGATGCGGCGGAATGAACTCGCCACAAGAAGGGTTGGAGCAAAATATTCTCGCTTGCCAGGGTGTGCTGTACTGAATGATGGCTTTCAAGAATTCCTGCTGGGCGTCGCGGCTGAGCAGGTCCCTGATCACGGAGCCGGGCAACGGCTGAGCGCAGCACCTCGGAGGCATGCTAGATTCGTCAGTCATGGCTGTGTGAATGAGCGATCTCAGACAATTGTCGCAGTATGTATGGCCGCAGGAGATGCTGTGTAATGACTTGGAGCTTTTAAAGTCGGCACGGCAGCTTACACAGGTCCTATGACAAGGGGTCAGTACGGCTCTGGCTTTGTGAGACCATGTTAGTCGGGATCCGGATTAGAACACACAATATGACCTCGAGTGGCTGCGGAGACTTTTTCTTCCATCGCAATTTGAAGCCCGACTTGACGCTGAATAAACTGCGCTTTGTTTTCCCGCTAAATATGCTCTGGGCAGTAGGATTGGGTGGAAACGATTCTCTAATAAATTTTGGGTGATTATGGTGAGGATCGATTACTGATAGATATCGGTCGTACTGAGCAAAGCTCAAATCCTTGGATTGCCTCCCGCTTGAGAGGGCTGGGTCAGGCGTAGGCGGCCCAAATAGGGACGAATGTGTGGTCAAAGCGGTGCTTGTAGAACCGCCAGAAAGCATAGAAAATGTTCGAGCATTATATACGGTGGAGGCTGACTCGACACTTGAGGTGATGCGCTTATCGGCGACAGATTCACTTGAGATACCGAGGGCATTCGCTTTAGATACAAGATCATTCTCGATCTGATTCTCTGTTCGACCATTTGATAGCTGTAGAACGGTGATGAAATAGTCGGGATCGCTTAGCTCGGGAGGAGTGGCACTTGTGTTAGTGTCTGCGCCGTTGGTGTTGTTGACGCCGGCGCTGACGCCTGTGGTGGTTAATGGCGTCGTAGTCGTGGTCGTGGTTGTAGAGTTGGCCATGTCGACAGCGATTATCGGGCTCTGGCGAAGCACCGCAGCGACCATGGCTCGGGAGAGGCGACTCGTTAGCCAGGGACGGGAAAAAGGTGGCGGTGAGATGAGGTAAGGCGAGACGAGACGAGACGTGTCGAGTCGGGTCGGATGATGTTATCTCTTCAGGGCATCATCAAGAAAAAAGACGATATCATTCGGGAAATAGTTGATCGTTAGGGTGAGGCGAGGAAAAAGCAATGGGGATGAAGTTGTCGTGTGGTTTAATTAGCGGGCGTGGGGTGATGCTGGGCTGGGCTGGCTAATGGAATCTTTTGGGATTGGGCGGTCCCGTCTCTTTGACGATTCGATGATGGAACACGACAGGCAGGACAGAACGGCCCAGGGCGGCTCGGCTCAGCTCAGCTGATGACCAACGTTGGGCTTCTTTTCTTGGGCGCCGGAATTGACAGTGTCTGACACTTTTTCGATCCCATGCAATGCCAAGTGAGACTTCCAGCTGGAATTGTGGTTAGCTTGGAGAGATATGGGATAAATGACGACGATTGAGGTGATGGAGATGCGCCACCAAGCAAGTACAGGGACCTTTGGGCAAAGGAGTGAATGTATGTAATATGTATGTAAGTGTAGGTAAATGTAAATGATCAAATACAGTACCAGAGAAATACGGGAGAATGAACGTGCGAGAGCAATCCGTCAGGTACTCGATATAGAAATGAAGGTCCGGTGGGCGCAAAGGTGAGCCGGAATCAACCCGACCACTAACAAACCGAGATAGACAAGGGAGGGATCGAAAATGGAGTCGAGTCCGCAGGTGCAATCCAAGAGAGCCGAGAGAGAGAAAGAGAGAGAGAGGAAAAAAGAGGCCGGGATGTGTTTCCTTAATAATAATCAAGTCGCAGGCGGGAGGGGACTCCAAGTCATGGAAGTCCAATGCCAGGTCGGGGGGAATTGACCCTCCACTTGGTCAGTCTGGGAGGGATATCTGCTCCGAAAAGAGTGTAAAGAGGATTAGACCAAACCACAATGCGTAAGGTACCAGAATGACAAGAGCAGATCAGAGACAGAAAAAGAGCATATGATGCATGATTATATGGAGAGAAACAGGGTTGTTATTGAAATAATGGGGGATAACAGCAGCAGAACTGTAGCTCATGCACAAAGGGACCGACCAACTCAATTTACATACATTCATTTACCGAGTACAGACCCTAGCATGAACATGTTCATGCTTTTCTATTTCTTTGACTGCCGCAAGACTCGAGGCTATTTGAAAGCATCCATGACTTCTATGCATCCATTGTGACCCGACAACTCGAAGCTAATAAAAAGTCCACCAACAATCAACAATCAGCATCATCACGTACACGGCCAAGCAAAGAAGCAAATAACCAGCACTCAGTCAATCAGCTCACGTCCCCCAGAGCGGGTCCCGCAAAGGTCCAAGGGCCAGGGCGGCAAGACAATTCAAAGACAAGGGTGGAGAGGAGGACCAGGGTCCTGGGCCCTTTTTCTTACCATTCATCGCTCAAGTCGAGTCTCTGCAAGCTCTCTGACACACAACGGTGGAGTCAAGGGACACTGAGGGAGGAGGGAAAGGGGGTCAAGTCACGAGAAGAATGATGGGTGTTTATAACCGGGAATGGAGAGATTCGGAGATGGAGCGGTAAACAATGTAGGGAGGGCAACGAATTCTCCCTTGATGCATGTGATGTCCTCCCTTGGTGTTGCATCGGGGATATGTCTATTACACAGCGGAGATACTCATTGCAAATTCAAGGGATGTTTTCTGTCTGCTTCTCATCGTCTCACGACAGCGGATAATCGCCTGCAGTTTACGGAGTACGGATCCTGTAATTACTCCCGTCCCGTCTCCTCATTCAAAGCCGTTCCTGTTCCTGTACCCGGCAGTCAGACGAGGTCAGGCGCCACAAGCTGACCAGGGGGGTTCACGAACGAGATAACTGGGTTCACTTCTCGGCCGGGACAGCTCCAACGCCAGTAAGCCTGCTACGTAAGGTAGTTCGTCAGTGATGACCATGCGGTTGATGTGCATTTCTTTTTCGACATGTTGTTTTTCCTTCTTCTTGGGATTTGAATAATCACTTATGCAGCCGTCAAAATTTGCTCGCGATGACCAATTCAGGGTAGGATGTTTTCATTAGATTAACGAGTGGGAGAAGCGAGGAATGTTGATCACCTCGCCTATCATGACGTAAATACTTGCGTTGGCTTCGGAGCCGATTGCTATTATCCAGTCTAGTCTGTGAACTTACAAAAATTAACCTTTACTTTATCATCTTACACATGCTAAGCAGGCTTGTTTGTGTGAAAGTCAGTTAACCCTCTGGGCCACGCTATTGGCCATCCCACGTCCGATGCAGAAACGTTGTGATTAATGCCAAGGTAGTTGGCCTGACCCGCTAGCTCACGATGGCCTCATTTTCGCCCTTCTTCTGTGGCGGGGTTCCCTTTACAACAAACCATTTTGCTACTCATTATTCTTTGAACAGCGATTGAGTAGTTATGCAGTCTTCAGAGTATTTCCATTATTACGAACCTCGGGAAAAGCTCACTTACCTTGAGTGGCCAATCGTTGTGTTGCATGTGAACGCTATGCATTTCTTTCTTTTCCCCCCTCTAACTACCGCATGCTCATTTCTCAGCGGACGAAAGAGTCTCGCTACGCTTACCGGATGGGTCAGAGCGAGAAGCAAATATGATCTGCTTTCCATTGATGATAGATAGGGGCTGAAGCGCCCTACCATTGTATTGCCCCATCTCGCAGCAGGCAATATGAAACTCGTTAAGACGAGCCGATATCCAGACTTCGATCGATGACTGACCACGCGCTCATATCAGATGCGAGAAATGTGATTTGTTTGTGACAACTGCGGATCTTGATTTCTCTCAACGGCAGTTCAGCCTCATGTCTCGGGGGGATAGCCTCGAAGAGCATCAAAACTCCACACAAGGGTTCTCGGTCTACGGAGAAATCCAAGAAGATCGGATCCGTCGTTGGCGCTCGTTGACCGACGAGCACATGGATAAGTCATGATTCGACATCTACCCACGATCACAAGTAAGTGAGATTGGAGAGTTGGACGGCAAGGGAGAGGTTGGCAGATAAGATGAGAGATGGAAACCTGGAACCCGCATTTGGGATGTGAGTATTGGTTTCAGGTCATTCCTGAGCATTGCAGGGAGATCTTGGTAATGATCACACATTTTTGTCGGTTAAACACATGTCGTCTGTCTTGCCATATCAAAAGCTGCATCCATATCCTCATTCTTTCTCTCCTAACCGGTGATAGCTACAGATGATGTGCACGCTACACAAGCGATGATTGGCGCAGGGCTATCAGCGCTGCCTAACAACTGAACTTGATACTTCTCAACTTGATGCTACTGACAACCCATCTAACGATTTAGCTTATACCGGCAGTTTACACAAAAACCCGAGTCTCGACAACGCTTCAGATCAAATCCTCTGCAGCCGAGGCATCTGCCGATGCACTAGTTAATCATTGGCTTACTACGTACAACACCCAGCTGCGGCCACTCAAGAACCCGACGCCATCTTCGGTCTTTAGAGAGGAAACGCTCCGCCTCGATTGGCGGGAGCTATCCTCCCATCCCACCCCCAGATCGCGGGAACTAAAGAATGGCTAAAGTTAGCTTCTTCGCGGCGCAAAAGGTCTGTGTTTTGTGCCTTGATTGAGCGTTTTCAGTCAAAGTTTTTGGCCAAAGCTCAAGGGCTAAGTAAAGTTAATGGTGGGGTCTAAAACATGAACTTCCTGATCCAATCGCAAGAGGTGTGAAGGTGATTTAAAGCTAGGGAAAAAGGTCATTCATCAACTCCTGTCTTCTTCTTCTTCAGCTTGTTGGGTTGCCCGCTGTATCGGCCAACTCTTATGCCTTACTTGAGCACGTTCACATGAGCTGAATCAACTGGGTCCGCCGAATAGGTGCTAAGAGAATCAGAGACATTAGATACCACCATCGTTATAATTACGCAGGACCCCGAACTTTTGCGGCCACTCACTGTCGCGTCAAGGGAATAGCAGTTTCTGTTACGCTGTCGTCAATTCCCCTTACTTCTAGACCTCCCCTTAAACAAAAGCGGGCTGCATGAGTGATCGACGCACGATCGTCGATTCCCGAAGCCAAGATAAGCCAGAATCACCAACGGTCATCCTCCCTTGATATATCTAGGGATAAGACATTAATTTGAAAGCTTGAAATCCCAGCTGCTCTATTTTCTCACTTATGCAGAATTCTCCATTATATCTGCAGGACTGAGTACGTATGAATATTTTGTTTATTCGTAATCTTAACAACCTACATGTATATATGCTGGACTGCACTGCAAGGCACAACACTGGGATGATGATCGACGCCCGCATCCAAGCTGTCGGTGCAGAAGCGCAGCCAACACATATGCCAAGTGGTTGCGTACTTTTTGGCTGATCGCTTGGCTCACAGCCAGCACTTGTCAGCTGTTTTTGCACGTCAGGATGCTGTCAACATGAGAGCTATTGCAGGGACCAACAGGTACAGGAATAAAAATATGCCTGGCACCTGAAAGTCAAAAGAGGGTAAATGCATGTAACAGAGGCTCGGATGCTCATGCGGTATCATCCTCAGTACTTGAGTTCCTTGGTTACAAATTACTAACGCGATGGTGATAGTAATATAAGAAGCGGGTACCAAGTAAGGGACTCCTGCAGAAGAAATACTGAAAGACGGTGTACTGACATTGCTCTTGCTGACCTCACATATCCGTTACCCAGTATTATAGTTTAGTTCAACTGCCTAGTCCTTCTTACTGACGAAGACCTTTAGATTATGACCTGTAACTTGCATCAACTTGGAAGTTATGCCTTTTCTGACTTGATCTCCACTACCTATGATGTTCCACAACCTCGAAAAGACTTCATTTCGACTATTTTGTCTAGACTTCCTGCAAGATACAATCCTTGATCCTAGCCATCTGCTTCTTCTAAGTACCTAGTCTTGTTACCGGTCGTCCTTCGGGTCTGTTGCGTAAACACTCGGGCCGTTACCGCTTCGTTCAAGACATTTGTCTCAATTGATGCGGCATCTCAATATGCCACCAATCGCTTCAGACCCGGTGGTCAACTCGGTTGTGATGATCCGATGTAAAGAAGCTGAGAGTGTCGGTCACCAAGAGTGTAGTTATGTTTCCTTGCATTATAGCCATTCCTCACCTTGAAACGGAGCCACGTCCAGCTAATGAATATTCACACGAATGATTGGAGTCTGGTGAACTAATCTGAGCAGCACTAAATTGATTTTCGTTAGAAGCTTACGCATGTGGTTGACTGTATACGCCCAAGTATGTAAGGGTCTATGAGAAACTGAAAAGTGACATCTAGTGAGATCTGTGACTCATCGTAGTCCTGCTTCGCTTTGCACCATGCTAGGAAGCTAAGTCTATCGGTTATCGTTTCTGCAATGAGTTGCGAGTTGCTAGGGGAGTGGCCAAGTTGGCTCCAGGAAGTTGATATAGTCCTCAGTGTAACATGCCCGCTTGGTTACCAATTCACAGGACGGAACACCAAGCCTCAGTCTCTAGCGTGTCTCCTTGACCACAAGCCGGCGAGCCTACACAAGGCTCTTTGAGTGTTAGTAAGTTCAGTTTATTGTTGGCTTCGTATTAACTGCTGCTGTATAACCTTTCTGCCAGCGCCTGTTGACAAAGACTAGGAATCCAGAGTCTTCGCCATTCACTCGTGTTAAGGCAACTAAGTTGGATGTAGCTTAACTAAGAATTCTTCCTCCTTTGGATTTATTGGTTTTTTGATGAAAGTCGGCTGAAAGGAGCGCGGTTTTACTTTTGTGTAACTGTTCTGCTTTCCCTGCTTCGAGAAGCCGACGGCAGACGTCCAATAACATTCATAGATTCAATATTTAAGGTATTCAGGTATAATCTGAAGACAGCATGTAAAACATACAATCGATTTGATACAACCGCCATAGACTATTCGTTGGAATTGTTGCTCAATACCTGGGCTAATGGTAATAAGTTAGAGCATATGTCCAAGATGACAGGGTTCACAAACTAACACACAAAGCTGTACCTTATCACTGTACCATTTTAATACAAAGGTTTGATTATTTGACTTCACTCGAATGTTTTTAGATCCTATCCTGATGGTAGTCAACTTGGAGATGCGAGTTGGCAAGCTTGTAGTGGAGGTTGACTAGACGAGGATATAGACAAGTTATAAGAACCCGGCTCTGATGGCTGTGAGCCATGCGGATGCCAAAGGACCAGCCCAGGAATAAACACACGCAGGAAGCATTTATTATAATCTACACTTAGCCTATCTGAAGTTATGCTCTTTCCTTGTCCTCACCTCCTGTTTCATTGGTATTATAGAATGGCAACCTCCAACATACGTCAAGAGTCACCAACACAACTCGAACCTGTTTCTCCTTTCCATGTACATGATTTTCATACTTTACCTAGGTATGTTCAAGCGAAGAAGCTGGGCTTTGTATGTAAGAGAGGAAACTTTTGGATATCGGTTGAGCGGACTGATCTCACCATTAATTACGTCGCCAGCAGGTCGTCAATGACTACTTCGGGGAATCTCAAAAGCCTCTTGGGGGTTCTTCGATAGAATAGCTCAAAGGCCATGGAGTCTAACCAGGGCCATCATGGTACCAAGGCTCGACGGACAAGCAGGCCAGGAGGCAGCGGGCCTCATCTCAGCAGCCTCGCCATCGCCAAACTATCAGAGCCCGTCGTACTATTTACGTCAAGAATTTGCGTAGTAGGGACCAGACGCTATGTGAGAGCAACTGTAAAGTTATTTCTTGGTGAATACGAGTTGCGCCCGGATGGCACAACGCAATGTGACCTATACTAGTGACGAACTGGAAGGCACTGGGCAAGCAGATGGTGATCAAAGCATCAAACCATGGAAATTAGGCAGCTCATTGGCGAAGCTGGCCTGGATAACAAAGAGAGTACCTATGCGAGTAATGGAAAAGCGTGGTGGGAGGACAAGCCTGATGATCAAGATGAAGGGTGTCTGGATGAAAGGACGATGCCCAAGGGCCCACCAGTTCGAGTTTCAGAGTGTAAATAATTCAAAACACAGACAAAGAGAACTTGTTTGCTACCTTAATCACTCTTACTTTAGTTTCTTTGTCAGTTGCCACAGTATATCACGGTCAACATAGGGAGCACGAGTGGCTCAGCTTGCCTCGTCACTGTATTTGTTAGTGGGACAAGATCGCCCGTGACGCGATTAACAACCCCGTGCCTTCATTGGATAAACTGACAAACTCTACGACGCTTATTTATTTATTTATTTATTTCTCGAAATATTTGTTGATATAAAGTTTGTTACTCTTACTCTAAATGCTCCCCTGCTGGTGCCTCCCCACTCAAACTCGTCGGCCCCATCTCTCGGATTCTAGACTCCAGACCCTCCTCCGGAGTTCCCTTTCCTTATCCCGCGCGTCAACTTGAACCTTTGATAATACAAGACAACAAGAACTTGGAGGTCATTGACGGTTACCCTACGATACTACCTATTATATAACCTCATTACATCTCTTATACCATCAATTCTTTACGTCTCGAGCATTTTATTCTATCGCGCCACCTTAGATACCATGGCGGCGGCGGCTGGCCTGATCGATCCGACAAAGACGGGCAAGTATCCTGTCATTCTCGGCGACGCTCTCTTGGGCAACACATCCAACGAGATCTTTACCGGCATAAAGTGTATGTGCAATTAAATGCCCGTACTCAAGACATGACAATTCTAACATCCTCAAAGATAACCATAAACCTGCGCTATCCTCCAACTCGGCCCCAAACTCGGCCCGCCTCAAGCCCTCCGTCCCCGGCAAGACAGCCTCGTATGATCTCTCCTACACCGATAGCGACGAAAAGTATGCATTCACAGGTACGCGAAATACTGAGAGTGGTCAATATGTCCTCTACTTTGACCCCAACCGCGAGGCCTTCATCCTCGATCTCGTCGACTCTACCTTCAACATGAACGTCACCCGACTTCCCGGCAACACCGACCCCGACAGTCTGCGTCGCCAATATCCCCACATCGATAGCAGCTCTCAATCCGCGCCCAAGACCAACGGCAAGATAGAAAAGAGCGCTGCAAATTCAGATAAGCCCGCCCCCAAGGCACGCGCCAAGCCAACCACCCAGAAGAAGGACGTCAAGCGCAAGCCCGAGAAGAAGCAGGCCCCCAAGAATATCGCACTTTCCCTGCCAGTGCCCTCGCCTGCGCAACCTGAGAAGCGTGCTGAGCCCAAGAAACCTACGCCGGCTCCCGAAGAAGAGGAAGAGGAGGATGACGACGACGATGGCGGTCTTCTCGTTGAATACCCAGGCGCAGACACCAGCACCACGCGCAGGACCGATTTTTCGCCAGCCTTCCCCTCTGTTCGTCGCTTTGATGAGTTCATGGACCAACGAGAGTCCGAGGGCGATGACGCCGACGGTGAAGAAGATGATGATCCGGACATGGATTTCAAGTTACCCAGTCCAGCCAACAACCGTGGCCAACAATACGAGCCTGGACCTGACCCCATGGATGTGGACGGAGAAGAGGAGGAGGAAGCAGAGCCTGAAGTTGATCTGGCGAAAGAGCTCGAAGACGCGTTTGAGAACTTTGAGAATAGCCAGCATGGGAGCCCTGATGGCGACGAAAGTGAGATCAGCGAGGAAGATTAAAACATGGCGGATAATGCTGGAAGAAATACTTTGAGCTTTGGATATATGGCGTTCTCACGGGACAGTTTGATCTCTGGCAGATGGATGTATGGCGAACTTGGCGTTGGAAAGGATTATTTTGTATGCAAGGATATTTGACGATACCACCAGCACCAGCAAGACTTTTTGGTCTACCAATTTGGCCATACTAGCAAACACGATGAATAAGACTACAATATCATAGACATATATGACACCCGTGGCACTCATTATCCAATCATTTCGGCACCCTCGCCCTCGTTATCGTACTTCCACTTTTCTCCCGGCAAATGATCCGTGATGCCCTCAATAGTATCCTCCGACCACAAGTGAATTTCCGCATACGCCAGCTGCTTACCCCACGTCTTCAGCACTTCCTTATCAAACGTGCCAACCGACATGCTCATGGCATTCGACTTTTCGTCACGCCAAAAGAGCCAGCTCCCACAGTTGGTGCAAAAGCCCCGCGCGCAATCCGGCGTGGCGTGGTACCGCGAAAGCGTCGTTTGCGAGGTGAAGGCGACGCTCGTCTTGGGCACTTTATGTAGCCAGGCGATGAGAGAACCGCCGTTTTTACGGCACTGGGAGCATTGGCATGTTGAACACTTGATAGAGCAGGTTAGTGAATCGCATGTCAGAGAGGAGACTTGTGATGTACGCTTCTCTTCCAGTCGTGGCTGGGTGGAAAGGTCAATGTGTAGCGGACAGAACCGCAGACACATCCGCCAGATACGGTCGTTGGATGTTCTTCTGAAGCCATTGGGTGTTTAACAGAAATGGTATATCGACGTGCAAGTGGTGAAGAGGTTAGAGTTTGTCTTGTTGCGTGAGTGGTAAGACCCCCTCATTGAGGCGTTTATATAATAAACAGTGTGTCAACCGCGCCTTTTGCTTCTTTTCCCATGCAACGTCAGAATTCACGTTTGTGAATTCTGGCGTCACTCTCATGACATTGAAAGGGCGTACCAGGCAGGCCTTTGCTAGTGCCTGCAGATCAGGCCTAGGACTGGCATTTTCAACGCATACGTTGAGAGATATACTTTCACAACGTCTTTCGAGATGAAAACTATAGTTTGTTTATGTGCGCCACGATATGCATCCTGCTCAAATTGCTTCCCATTTTGCGAGCCAGCCAACACTTTCACCCGTATTGCGAACAATGCAGTATTTTCCTTCTTCAGAATCTTTCCTAATGCCATCAACGACCTTCTCACAGGCGACAGAACCAATGGCCATGCCGTGTCCCTCGCTAAGGCTAAAAGACCCGGTAGTAACAAAACCGATAAGGTCTTCAACATTTGGAACAAGCGGGTGTCCGTTCATGTCATACTTGTTGGCCGGCGTAGGAGGGTACGGTGCAGGTTTGGAGATGAGTTCAGCAGCAAGCTCACGCTTCAACGAATCCAAGTCGCGAGGTTTCGAGGTTTTTGTAGGCTTACCCTTGAACACAGCGGAAGACGGAAGCTGGGCAAGCCACTGGGAACGGAGGTCGTGAGGGCGAGAGGAGGTGGATGATGAGCCAGGAGGAATTGTAGCTGGGACTTCGGTTTCGGAAGATTGTGGAGCTGGCGTGACAAGGGAAGGGAGACGGTAGATGCGAGCGCAGGCTGTGACTACGCCTCGAGAGATTAGAGATATGCGGACGCCCAGGAGAGCGTTTGCGGGTATCGTAGGTGGTGGAGAGGGAGTAATGAGTTGGTTGAAAAAGTCTTTTGAAACCTGGCGCAAGTTGTAGATTCGTGGCTCATTTTGCTTCTTCAACTCCTCCGTTGATGCTGCCGACTCATCTTGGTCTACATCCATGTCGTTTTCGGTTCGATTATCCGATGAATTTGCTCCGGCTTCTTTCTGTGAATTGAACAACAACTCAAAGTCATTAGCGAAGCCATCTCCCACCTCGCCCTTTCTCCCTCCACCCAGATCGAGTGATTCCCAGGCCACCCTTTTGCTCTTTGGTCGCTTCTCCCAGGCAGCCTTTCGTTTCCGACGCTCCTCGAGCTCCCAGTCAGCGCCAGCTCTCGTCCCAGGGAAGTCTCCCGGAAACCAAAGCTGACCACGTTCGAAGGCAACCTGGCGGATCTCGTTCAGCCCTGCAAAGCGCGGATTACCCCCTGAAGTAAGGGGATAGTGCACTAAGCAGTACCAGACATGCTGTATACACTTCCAGGGTGCTAGAAGGGTCCATGTCCCTTGTGTCTGAGTACCAGTGCCAGTACGCGCAGCGAGAAGGGTAACTGGTATGGGGGGGTCCACTGCCGTGGGCTTCAAAGGGGATCCGGGGGCGTTTTTGCTTTTTCGTCTGTCGATCTGTTTCTGTGACGGAAGAAGGGACGCACGATGACGGGCATCTCGATCGAAGATGGCGTATGGTTCTAGATTCTCCTCCGTTGGCCATGATGCAATCTTTTCGAGAAGTTGTAGTTGCGAATCAGCATCCTCAGAGACTTCAAGACGCTTTGGAGGATACCGCAAACGGGGATCTTGCGCTGAAAAACCAAGCACAGCGCCAGAAGGTAGAGCAGCTGCATTGGTTAGCCCAGCCAATCCCTGAAAAAGCTCTGCATGTTGGTCCTTTGCCCTGTCTTTCAAGGGATATGGATTCAACACAGCTAGAAGGGCTTCTGTCGACGCTGGACCGGTCAGGTCAATGCTACCAATCTCAAACCGAAGATCCTCAATGTAGAGCCGAGGGGTTTCCTGCTTTATTAATGATAATAACTCGTTGAATAGCTCGAGGAAGGCTGATGGATGAATCCTCAACAACACCTGTCTGTGTTCCTTTTTGGGCTCTTGGCTTGCTTCTTTTATCGTCGGTCCAGGATTCCATAAGATAGTACATGGTCCGATTGTCTGTCGATCGTCATGACTTGATTGCCCTTGATTGATCCCTCGACTCAGAACACCCGTCCACGACCGGGTTCCAAGCCTCCATTTCCTTCCCTTGTCGTTCCAGCATGAGTCCTGAACAATACCTAGTCTCTTTAGGACCCGTTCTATACCAGCGCGGTTGCCGTGTAGCCCAATGGTACTCATATAACTCATCTCCCATATAACAGCACCCCTGTCTCCCTGCGCTCGATGAGTTGGTCGGTATATCTTTTCGTTCGGCGTCAATGGTATGGCGAATCGCCACAGAGGCTCCAATGGGTCGGTCATTCGTGCTCTTTTCGCATGCCATGAATGCGTCGGTAACCAGGTCTTATTAAGTTGTCGCTTTCGGAACTTGGCCTTGGGTTTTGGGGGCTCGTTGAGTTCGTTCCGTCGAATCTTTGGCCTCGGCGCTCGTCCTACCACAGCCAGGTTCGTATCCATTTTATCTTCCCCTTTCTTTGCTTTCTGTAGCCTGATCCTGCGTTTTCTCGCTGCTAGTATCCCCAGCTTTCGTGCAGTTTCGGCTCGTATCTTCGCTCGTGTTGTCCTGGCCTTCCTCCTTCTCGCCTCTACTGTCGGGGTGTTATCCTCTGCCATCTCTTTAACCGCGCGCTTCCTCAATCTATGAGGCACCCGTTTAGGATTGTGACTCGCTGTGCGACGACGCAAACCCCTAGGGACCTTCTGAAAGGCGCGAGTGCTACCGACGGCCTTGGATGTCGCCATACTCTGTTCGAGAGAACGGATCTCGAATTCGTGAGCAGCCACAAAGGCCTGAAGATCGAGCTCGCCATCTTTGAGCGCGGCCTCGGCGGGTTGCGCAGGAATGCTGCGCGCAACGTAGATCATAGAGCGCTTCTGGGCGAAGTTGTCCCCGCGGCCATTGGGAGTTTCGGCTTTTCGTTTTCTATTCTCTTGCCCGGATTGACCTCCGCCAGAGGGTCCCGAAGCCATGGCGAAGAAAACTTCGGGTTGTTGTAGATGTTAAAGTTTGTTGTAGTTTGCAAGACGCGCTGCGACGGATGGCAGAGAAAATAAAGCTTTATCGATAAGCTTAGTTGGCATGGCCCCTCCAACCCACCTCTATTGCAAGAACTGATTTAATGCACGACTAAGATAGATACTGTAAGGTATGTAGCATGATTCCAAAATACCTAATAAATGCTTGTGATCTGGGAACCAGTCTCAAAAAGTTACCAAACCATTTTGAGCCTCAGCATGGCTAGAGAACTCACTGTCGTAAACGTCAGAATAAACATCACTTAGAAAGGGTAACCAAATACTTCCAGGTTGTATATCTAATTTCGTCCCCTGCCATAGCCTTACTAGTCGATGTCGTTACTTATCCGCGAAGATCACTTTTCACAGCCTGTTCGTGTCCAATATCTAATAACATAAAAGGAAATCAGGAAGCTTCTCGCTGAACCAATTATACGGGCACTGCTTAGGAGAAACTCGAAGCCATTCATGTTGCCTTAATTCACAACACTATAGTGTCTTCTTACAGCTTCAGCCAGCTGTCCGGGAGGTTGACATTTGGAGCACAATTTGTGGCCCCTAAGCAACCATTAGCTAAATCTTGTCAAGATTGACACAAGCTTTATATCGGAAGCTAAACATACCAAAACTCAGGTGAGCCGACAATGTTGGGCGTACATGGTCTCTGGGTTCTCTCGTAAGTGGTGCACCATTTTTGTACAATCCAGGCATGATGTTGGCAACGAAACTCGACCTTGAAGTCATAAATCAGTTACATCCTAATTTACTTTGATTGTTCTGAGAAATGAGTGGCTTCGTACGTAGAAATAGTCACACATGATCAGCATGCTCAACTGATGGTATTGAAAGAAAGAACAACATTCAACAGCGATCGTCATTATTTTGTAGAGAATGATCTTGTCGACTTTTTCCCAGGCCCCTCATTCCAATCTAATAATCTTACTGCAAAACTCTCTGGAGCGTGCGGTGAGAGAAGAGGAACACTTCAAGTCTCACCGGAGCATCACCCCTCCGAGTCTCATATTGCTTCTTTTTAGGGCGCCATTCAGAGGAAGCGATGCAACCTGCAACTGCAAGCAAGGAACTTGTAGACAGATCGGGAAATCCAGATCGAGAAAAAAATTGTATGAGAAACAGATAAATGACAGAGTTTCCCCGTTCCTCATCTCTTTTCTCGAGAGGAGAGGAAACTCGAGTTGACTGGTCTAGGGATGTAAGAACCGGGGATAGCTAACATGCTTGCATTGACTTGGCATAGAAAAAGAGACTGTAGTATAAATTTAGCTTCAGTTTTTGAATAGTATTAAAGTTTCTTTGTTTGAAGATAGGTAGCATTGATATCGTATATGGGGATGAGTTTTCGTGTTTAGTGAGATACCCCAGTCCGACTCTTCAATTCCCCCTTTGACTGGGAGGTTTTCAAGATCCAGCTGACAATAAGCTTTGAACTACCCCTGCCTTGACTGGCTGTTTCAGAATTTAGCCTGGTTTTCTATTTCAGCTTGAGTACAGGGTTTGCCAAGGTGGTGGTACTGAGCAGGCATGTTCATCCTGATGACATGTAAGATTCTCGGCCAAGAGTCGCTTGTATGATCATGATATGATGGCACCAGACAACTGAATTGAGCTATTCAAGCCCAGGATCTCATTACAATACCCTGCCAAACAGTATCAGTGGGTTGGTTCGTTTGTCTACGAGGAACAAATAAATCAGTGGCCGCTTAACGGGTAAAGATGACCTACATACGCATACTTTCTAACGCTAGACGTCTAAGTACCAATTCTATAATGGGATTCCACACTATATCTTTGCCTTTACTTTTCCCTTCCCTCCGCGACCCGCAGGCTTGCCTATATACTTCTTAAACTCTTCCGACACAGTCGACTTCTCCTCTTGTGTCTTCCTCGTCCAGTCTTCATATTGGCGCTCATCTATCCACCAATGCTCAACCTCCGCCTTGACCCAATCTGCCGCAGCGCTCGCACAAAAGGTCGGATCCTCCATAGGAATCAAATGGCCGTTATTTTCACCGACAGTCTTCTTCACACGACCCTTTGCCTGGCCGCCGCTGCCGCCGACACCAGAGCCCGTGAGAGCCATCTTTTCGTCTTGCAATTCTTGAGGAGAGATCTCGCTCTTTCCGCCAAACACGTAGAGGACACTGGGCCGAACTTCAGAGAGACGGGCAAGAGTGTTGGGGCCCTCGGGACGGTAGACGGGGTATGTTGGCCAGCGTTTATTAAGGCTGGGGTTGAGATCTGGCGCGAGCTCGGGATGGATAAGATTCTTGCCCTCCGCGTCATAGGCGTCCCAGCTTGGTCGTAAATAAGTAAAAATCTCTTGGTGCTTTGTTGTAGTCAACGTCACACTCTCTTCTCCCGGTACATTTCGAATGCCATAGCTCAACCAGCGCTGCAGAACACGAGGGTCCCAGGCGTTGTAAAAGGGGCTGCGGTTAAAGGACGCTGCTGCTTCGGCGCGTGAAGGCCAGAATTCACGGCGGTACATGCTCATTGCTGCTGGGCCGGTATCCTGAGTGCCTGGTGTGGAGGCGTAGTGCGAGATTACAGGATCGAGAAGGACGAGGGATGTGAAGGCGCGGGGATGAAGAAGGGCGACGTTTGTGAGGGCATTTCCACCAAAGGAGTGG
Organism: Fusarium buharicum; assembly: GCA_014822075.1. Lineage (NCBI taxonomy): Eukaryota > Fungi > Ascomycota > Sordariomycetes > Hypocreales > Nectriaceae > Fusarium > Fusarium buharicum. The sequence continues at coordinate 67,974 of JAATHB010000025.1, forward strand.
CCCATTGCCATTATTGGTGGGGGAGGGCGGAGGGTATTAATCATGTGGAGGATATCGCGGGCGTAATCTATCCAGCTTGCTAAAGATGTGCAGTTAGTATCGAGAGGTATAGATGAGAGGAGGGTTAGTTACGGTCGTTGCCAAGAGCGTTTTGGTTGATGATACCGCTTTGGCCTTGCCATGCTGCGTCGGCTATCAATATGCTTCTAATTCGCACATTACGACGTTTAGTTTCATTGTAGAATTCTTCCCATAATGGCTCGTATAGTTCCTACGGCGGTTAGCATGAGTCCATGAGCATAAGGGCTTGAGTTTACCTTGGGGAAACCATTGGCGTGTGCGCCAATGATAGTCACGTCGCCTTTTTGAGGGCTTGAGTTATCTTTTGGAGAGTATTGCTTTACATGTAACCAGAGCTTCTCATCTTGACAGTGGGATGTTGCGCGGGCGTATTCTCGTATATATGAAGCTTCGATTGTGTGCTCTTTGATGGTGAAGGGAAAGGAAGACATGGTGGTGATTTAATGCTTCACCTAATGAGTCGATAGAGGGTTGAAGAAACGCTTGGCATAAATAGTAGAATCAAACACCAGGATATATGAATTGACAGATGGGATACGATGGATTTATGAGGCTTCATGAAACGAGGTTGAATAAGAGTACGGCCTCGGCAAAGCTGGTGGGGCGGACGGGAGATGTGGGGGTGGGGGAACCTCGGTACCTGAGGCCGGCACGGGAAGTGGCAGATGATCTTTAGCTTGCATGAACCGTCATCCTAGCATCGTCAGATCAAGACTTCACGCCAGTTAAGACTCAGACAACAAAGTACCTTGAGGCTATCATGCAATGCTTCAAGTAGCGCATCGACAACATCGCAAAGGCGTGACTCGCCACACGCCGTTAAAAGTCTCGTCATGGCACCTCGGCTGCTTCTCTTCGCCGGCGCACCTCCAGCATCGTCCTTCGACGCCGAATCCTGTACTATAACCCAAATCGACGACTCCTTTGCCGAATTTTTAGGATATATTCCTCAAAAAACAAATTCTGCGCCGCCGCCGGATCTTGCAGCTTGGCGCTCCCTCCCCCTGACGAGACAACCTCTGCAGACAGGCTTCAGCCAGACGCATGATGTTAGCATCACCCTAGCAAATCAATCCGAGTTCTTCACCATGGCTGAAGTCTCGTTCAAGGAACAGTCGCAGTCGTTTAAAGGTGGTGATGCTGGGACCGTGTTGTCGCAGTTTTACGACCACTCGCTAGCGGTGCACAATTCGATTCCCTCGTCGCAACTCGAGAGCTTTGATGAAACGTCTCTGGAGGAGACATCGTTTATAACTACCTCTTCTGCCGGACAGCAGGATACAACGGAGTCTATGCCTTCTCACCTCTCCGATTTGGAGGATATCCCACCCGCGCCGAGGGTCCTCGCTCTCAATCCACAGACAGTCACACTTAACATTATCGTTGGCATTATATCCATCGCCCAACCTCGCACTGTTACGACTCGATGGGGTCGCACCCTCTCCTTGGTTGAGATTCTGGTCGGCGATGATACAAAGTCCGGGTTCGCCGTGACGTTCTGGCTTGAGGGGGAGAACGCTGCTGCCACTGAAATCGGCGCCCTGCGGCGTCAGGACGTCGTGCTTATGCAAAACGTCGCCCTTCATGTATTCAAGGACAAGGTATACGGCCAGAGCCTCCGCAGGGGCATGACCAAGGTGAATCTCTTGTGGAGGAGAGATGGATCTGGTCTTTACTCTACAAGGGAACTTGGCAAGCGTGGTCATATGCACCCGCAGTTGCAAAAGGCCAAACAAGTAAAAAATTGGGTGCTCAAATTCGTAGGAGCTGATGTTGGAGTAAGAACAAGGGCTAGAAAGGCGCAAGTTTCATGGGACAGACCACCAGATGATACGCAATAACCAAATTTTAAAAGAACCACCAGACCGTTTTTAATTAACCATTCTATGATACTAGACACTTATCATTACCTGCGCTAAATGCAACCAAGAGAAGAGAGATGTCTGTGGGTATCTATGCCAAACGCCAATCTCATCGAACAACGAACGAACACATAAACTTGTCTTAGACAGGCACAGCGGGCTCGGGCTTTCGGGTCTCGCCATCAGGACCCTTCTTGACAGACTTCCACTGGAAGGTGAGGGATGCAATAAGAGCGCATGCAGCACAAGCGAGGGAGATGTAGAAGGTGTCCCGGAGACCCTTCATGTACGCTTCCAGGACAGTGTCCAAGGCGTCCAGACGGCCCATTTTGGCCAATGTATCCTCGATCTCTGAAGCACCAATGTTGATGAAGATCGTAGGATCGATGCCGATGTTCTCGGCCTTGATCGTGTCGATCAGGCCGTTCTGGAAGACAGTTTGAGCGACGGCTATGAACAAGGCTCCACCGAAAGCTTGGAAGAACTGGACAACGGCAGTACCAACAGGCACCCATTCTTGAGGCAATACAGTCTGAACGATGAGGACACCGATCTGGAAGCCTGCGCCGATACCCAAACCAGTAATGACTTGATAGCCGAACCACTCTTTAAGGGGTGAATTAACATCGAGGGTGGTGAGCATACCACAGCCGACTGTGTAGAGAACCATACAAGGGATGACAACATAGTTGTAGTACCCGATGGCGGTGATAAGACCTCCCGAGACAATGGAGCACAGGACGGTGGCGAGCAGGAGAGGAAGGATTTTGATTCCAGCTTGGACGGCACTAACGCCCTGGATAGCCTGGAAGTAGAGAGCTGCGAGCATGTCAGTCTAAGGCCAGTGGGGGTGAGGTTCAGTGGGGACTTACAGAGATAGAAGATGAGGGGGAAGAAGCCGGCACCAAAAAACATGGCGAACACCATGGCGGCCAAAGTATTACGGTTCTTGAATAAACGAGGTGGTAGGGTTCCTTGGTCACCCTGCCAGAGCTGAACACCAATGAAAATGGCTATCATGGCTCCGAACCCGCAAAAGAGTCCGATGATGCGAGAGTCATCCCAAGGGTAGTCGGCGCCACCCCATTGCAGGGCGAGGAGAAGACAAATGATGGCAGGGATAAAGATGGCAGCGCCAGCAAGATCAAGCTTGCGGATACGATCCATCAAGGTCATGTTCTTAGAGTCGGCTGAGTTGCGGTTCACATGAACGAAGAAAAAGATGATAACCATGGCGATACCACCAACGGGCAGGTTGATATAGAAGCACCAACGCCAGGTAGCATGCTCGGTAAAGGCACCACCAAGAAGAGGACCGGCAACAGAGGCAATACCCCACATGCCTCCAACGAGACCAAAGGCGAGAGGACGCTTTTCAAGGGGCACTGAAGTGGGTGTCAGTTAGGTTTGTGGGGATATTGTTGGGGTCGGACATACTAATGAGAGAGAGAATGACAATAGATCCGGAAAAGAGACCTGCCGTTCCAATCTGAAGATTCAGTCAGTCGTATTCTAAGGACTGGGAAGTAGACTTACTCCGGCAACGGCACGTCCAACGATGAAGGTAACAGAATTAGGCGCAACGGCTGAGATCAAGCTACCAACTTCAAAGATAAAGACCGCAATGAGGTAGGCAATCTTGACGTTGAAATACTTGTAGATGGTTCCGTACATAGGTTGCAGCGCCGTGGTGGTGAGAAGATAGGCAGCGCCATACCATCCAATATCCTTGACGCTCTGGAACTGCGCCGTGATGGCGCCCAGGGCGGGAGCAATGATGGTCTGGTCGAGAGCAACGAGAAAGATGGCGATGCAGAGGGACGAGATGATGAGAGTTAATTTCGCGGCGCCGGGATACTGAGGTTCCTCTTCGGTGGTGGTGTTGTTGTTCGTCGTCGTCAGGACAGAGCCAGCCTGCTGCTCCTTGTTGTCGGCAGTATCGAGAATGTTGTTAGAGCCTACTTCGGTCTTTTCGTCGGACGAGAGACGGGTCTCTTCGACCATGGCGTTGGTGGGCGCCGTGGCGGGTGTAGTCGTGGCCATGGTGATGTTGCTCCAAAACGTCGTAGAGGGAGAAAAGGGAGATGGAGCTTGAGATGGATGTTTTTATATACAAGTAAAGCTCTAGTGTCGGAGGAATGTAAACAGCCCCAGGCAGCCGAAACTGTTTGTGTGGAAGAAGTGAACAGCGTCGTTGTTTGCTTTTCCCTTGTTCGAAAAGAAAAGAAGGGCGGGATGCTTAGTGACAGTGTCATAAAAAGTTTGGAAGGGCTGAATATAAATTAATTGAATACGTCAGTGACCGCATGTGATGGGTTGTTAGGTAGGTACAGTAGGTGAATGCATAATCGTATTAGCTTCCTTTTTTCCTCACTAGCTCCTAATCTCCCTTGTGAAAGATGGACAAACCAAAACAACGAAAAGCCCGAACAGATTGATTACCCGTATCCAGATCAGACGTCGTGGAGACGCGGCAAGGTATTAGCCCGTGTGCCGCACGCGACAGACACGGCCAGTCAGCACAATGAGACATACACGATCAGCGGCTCTCCTCCCCCAGTGTAAGTAGGTACCCTTGTCAGCAACTGACGATAAGCGAGTGAGAAGTGATGTGTTGGTCGGACATTTGATCGAGGCCGACGTCCGAAGGGGGGGAGGCTTGATGTGAGATGAGTCAAGGGAAATGAATGATTTTTGAAAGTGTCATTGATTTTGGGACATTGTTCGATCTAATGTTACACTGTAATTCCTGAGGCTATTCTGTTACTGTATGTATTGATGCTCAATCAGCATTGAGCTGTTCAACTCTTGATATGCTCCTTGACCCTTAAATGATCAACCCCACAAGGCTGGACGCGCCGATCCCCAACCCTCAGTCTAACGGCAGCGATCCCGTGCCAAGCCCTTCCCGAGTGGTCTCGACTGTGTGGACATTTTTCATCTTCGTGACTCGGATCTAAGACAACACAAAGGCCGAAGACCGACATGACGGATAGACTCAAAATCCATTCAACGAAAGGTTTACGGAGGAGGTATGTTAGATTGGATTTTGTACGCACGTTGACGCGTTACACCGGTAACGCTCTTGCATTGCTTATGCTGTAAAACCTTGTCATTTCCCACACGATATCAAGGAGTCAAGGACTAGCCACGACATCTTGTCATACGTCGCTTCTACATGTGGTCAACGTAAGCTGAACCCAAACGGGACTCTGAGGAGTCGCTAAGACTTGAATATTCTCTCGCTGTAAATGCTACAGAGTCCGGGAGTGATGTGCAAGATTGCTGGAAGTCGAACAAGATAAGTGAGATGGCAGTGAGGAAGTTCTTGATAGAAGAATTATCTTCTCGAATGTAACTCAGGCGTACGCTTCTGTCTAAGAATCACACTTTTTCTTTTTTATATTTGTACTGTCGTAGTCCAGTCGCACATTTCTTACTTGCGATAGTGGGAGTCATGTACCAGACTCTCAAATATTAGGGCATGCGATATACCGTCCCCATCAACGATGCGTCCCAGCCGATAATGGTATTAATGCTGCCAGCAAAGCAACAGCCTGACTTCTAGAAGATCCTTGGACGGTATTTCTACATGAAAGATGCTGGTATCAATAAGCATCTCCTTGGCAGTGCAGAGGCCAATGACAAAGCTCTCGAGGCCATGTCTTATTTAGGGGTAAAGTTTGTCATTAGGTGCAGCATCGTTTGCTCATTTCAAGCTCGATAACCCTCAGGCCAAGTGCCTGGAAATCTATCGCCAGTTGGCACGATAGTATAAACATAAATCGTCAGGACTTACATCTCTCTGGTGCATTGGTTATTCCCTGGGTAAACTAAAGGCCATCAAGATGTTAAGTATAGTATGTTAGTAAAAGAAAATTACCTTTAGATTATGCAGACTTGATCTGTCCTTGAGATACAGGAGCAATCTAACCCCATCAAGGGTCATTGTAGTCGGGATTGCCTTGTTGCGAAGGGGGCACTGAAGAAAAAGCACCACCGCAGGATTACTCCGTTCTCCATGAACTTACCAGGCAGAGGCCAAGCCTATGCAGACTCTGTGAGAAATCGGACACAACTACTTCCGGAAACTGGTCAGGTTAGATCAAGGCTCGCTAAAACACTCTGCCATTCGAACGAGCCTCACGGCTATATAAATATCCAGATTTAATTAATTAATTAATTATAGTGTTTCGTACGTGGAACTTTGAAGTGTTCTGAATTGTTTTTATCTACCTTATCTTTTCTAAAGAGAAGCAGCCGGATGTTAATATCCACCAACAGCCATGAACGGCTGCCAACACTGTCAGAGAGCTGTCATGCTCAGAACCAAAATAGAACAACGCAGTCACCATCCTAGAAGAATACCAACGCCTGGAGTACAATAGAAATACTGGGTAGTTCTTCCAAGCGATTGTTTATTTAACAGCCCACACAGCTTACCTCCACCTTGGTCTCCTCTTTTCAACTTGAAGATAACCTCTGGTACCACTCTTCAAGTTTCATTACAAGGCCTCTACTGCCCTACTGCCAATATTCCCGATTTCCTCTCGAAGTTATATTCCGCCGCCTGTCCCTCACTAGAGAGGTAGCTCAAACACTATCCTCACGCATAAGATCTTTCCAAAGGGACTCTTGGTAAGCTCACTACAAGCCCTTTCTCAAGACACCTCTTTCAATCTGAAGAAGCTAACAAACAAGTTATAGCCCTGCCCTTAATGGCCATCGAAGAATCGAAGACCTAGCTCAACATAGTCTCTGGGTGGGACAACGATGGGGAGACGTTTCAGAAGGAGCTGATCACCCAGCTGATCAAGGAGAACTCGTCACTCCAGGCAACTGTCAAGGAGCTGAAGGAGGAGAATGATCAGTTGAAGGAGGAAGTGGGACATCTGAGCAAAACCTACGGACCTTGGTCTTGTCCTAGCTGTGGATGCGAGGACTGCCACGGCGACGACGAAGACGAAGACGAAGACGAAGACGAAGATGAGGGTGAGGAAGATAACAACAATGAGGATGATAGCGATATGGATCTGGATGTTGAGTAAGGCTATGTCGGTGTGGATCTCAGCGACTACACCGACTTCATTGAGCGTTGATTGAAGGGCTACGTAAAGAAATGGCTCGTAGAACCATGCTTCCATTGACAAAAACGGGCACCTTCCTTCTAGCGGACAGAGAAGAAAGGTTCAGAATGGGAAATATCTACTCAGCTAGAGTTGCATGGTCTTAATACAGAGGCACTCGTCCAACATAGCTATTGAACTAAAAGTGTGATATTGAGCCTGATGCCCAGAAGAAAATCATCAAACAGTTTCCCGTCAAGAGCGAGGCAGATCATTCCGCTCACGATTTCGAATGGTGATTTCTTCAGGGACTAGTTAGGCACGCAGAAGCTTCTTCTTTCTGTGTCTTTGGGTAGCTTGGAGGCTAAATAACGCGGAGAAGAGCCACTCAAATCCCATGTATTTGTGGAATTTTGAGGGTATAGTGATGGGTTTTATTGCAGAGCTCGCCAAAACGAGCAACTCCTCTAGTCACGACGTTCTAGGTGACTTAGAGGCTAACCTCGAGTCTTCAATCATGGATCTCGTTAATAACTCTGATGGGAACATTATTGTGTTACCTGGTTATCGGGCATGACACCTCTTATTGTGTTGAAGACTCCTGTGGGATTACTAATGGGCTGCCTTGACTTCGATTTGAAGGGTACAACTAGTACTAGCGTTGAGGAATCACTATAACCCAAGTACCTTAGGTACTATGAGGGCCTAAGTTGAAGTGAATAAGAAACCCTAGCCAGATACAAAGAAAGACTTCCCATTGAGCTTGATCCCCCGTTACGCAGTGTCGAAAACGGGAGATATATGCTAACCCACTAGCTACCAGCTTGGTGAAAGGAGATCCACAATGACTGTCCCTTTTGTACGTGCTAACACCGTCGAATCGAAAGGGTCAACCCAGTTGAAAAACAACTCCAAAAAATTCAGCCCCCTACATCCATTGCGCAAGACGTTGTCTGTACGAGTGACGGCGCCGATCTTCATTCAAGTTCCTCGGGCCTCGATTCAAGATATCGTCTGTCTTGATCCAGTACCCCTGCAAGATTTCGTCAACTTTGACTCGGCTCCTCGTTTTTTTTTTTTTTGCTCAAGCATCGAAGATATTGAAAGCCCAGTTTTCGTCGTCCTCATCGATCTTCACGTGGCCCGTAGAGGAATTGTATACCAGTGGATGGACAAACCGCTTCCAGATAGCACACCCGCTATTGTACTTCTCACCTGGACAATCTGTAATTCACAAATCAGCAGTGCTCGCTATGGAGTATATGTTGACAAACCTCGGTTTTTACCCTTGCAAAAGTCGCACTGGTACCAAAAGGGTTGATCGCACATCTTTCGCATCCTACGCACGTTAACGCCTCCTCTATGGCAGTAAGGGATTTCCTATGCAGGCAAATCAGTCAGTTTTTGATCCTAATTTTAAGGGGAAACTCAACGTACCATGGGAGGTGGAGAGAGTGTTTCAGAAGCGTTTCGTCGAGGAGGTGTAGATGGTTCATCCTTCACCATGTCGGTATCGTCGTCAGCATCAAGCTCATGCTTGATAGAAACCGATTGCTTGCCGTCTCGGTCGGCATCTTGGCCACCATTCGCATCTTCGTCCTGACCAAAGCCATTCTCTCCTTCAGGCTGGCTTCGTCTGTGGCTTTCGCCATTCTGGTTGGCGTCTTGGTCGGGACCCGGATGCGCGGCGGGGGCAGACTGGGTATCCCCATGGCTTTCGCCATCTTGGATACCGTTCCATTCTTCGTCTTCACTAGACCCAGCCTCTAGATAAGAGGTAGACTGGCTAGGGCTAGGGCCCGGCTGTGCGGTAGGGGAAGTTTGTCTATGGCTTTCGCAATCTTGGATACCGTTCCAGACTTCGTCTTGGCTAGACCCAGCCCCTAGACGAGTGGTAGACTGGCCTTGGTTAGGGCCCGTCTGTGCGGTGGATTGAAACTGGCCCTGCTCGTGAACTTAGGAGGCTAGACAGTCGTGGTGGCTGTTGCTATGGGCAGCTTCTTCCGGGTCAGTGGGAGGCCATGAAGGCCTTCTGCCTTCGACCAAGGCTCGGTACCATCCTAGAAGTCATAAGTATGATATATAAGAGTTGAAGGAGAGAGTTGAAAGAGAATGTGTGACGTACGTCTAACCTGCCCATCCTCTATGCCGCTCACAGTACCGGAGCCACGGTTCAAGACCTCTAGCCTGTGGTAATTCCGATAATGCTCTCGTAGCGTTGATGGTTTGCTGAAGGCATCGCGCTAATCTTGAGTTAGTTGATTCTTCGGCATGCCAGCCAGCTGGTAAGGGTACAATAACTACCTTAATGCAGAGGTCCCCGTCAGGCTCGCGGAACCGACAATAGATCTCACCTCGAACGGTTACGGCCACTCTCTGTTTCTTATCGCCCTAGATGCACGTCAATCCCACCCACGATAAAAAAGAAAAGCTGGCCACAAACCTCGATGTAGTCTAGCCGTGGCATGTTTTCGGGTGGTATCCCATCCTTCTCATACCTGCGATACTCGACGGTGTTCCTGAATGGAGCCTGAGTTCGTGGCATCGTAGAGGAAGGAATCAAAGGGACAACAATGAGCGCAGAAAGAAGACGAAGAGGGGAGGAGAAAAGAAGCACGTGAGGAGGGCAAGTGAATGGCTCTGATGGAGCTGAAAGGAAAGGAAGCGATAAATGCACGAAGGAGGAAGTAGGCAATAATGAGAAATTTGCAGGCGAGGAAAAGAGGGGAGGAGAGGAGAGGGGAGGAAAGGAGAGGAGAGGAGGCAAAGAGCGGAAGCCAAGCGGGCGAAGTCGAGGACAACAAGCGAGTTATGACGGGAACAAAGTGGAGGAGAGTGAGAAAAAGTAGGCGAGCACGACAGAAAAACGACTGACGCACAAACACTTTCGGGATCAGCATGATGCGAAGGAGAATACAGAAAGATTTTCCAGCGGAGATAGAGTGTAAAGATACTCTCACAATTCAGGGAGCTGAGAAAAAAAGGTAGTATCAAGGCATTCGAGAACAGAGACTTCCAGATTTCATGTGGTGTAAACACGAGCCTCATCCTATGGCTTGCAGTTCACACACTCGCCAGCAATCTTGGCTTCTGTTTTCGAGTTCTTCTAGACAACAAGTACCTGGGTACATGACGCAAAGTATGCTCTACTACGCACGTAGTGAGCTTTACTGGAGGCGCCCAGATATCGAGTGGCCGCCACTCGAATATGAGGTTTGTGGGCATCGCTCTGGGTTCGCATGAAAGAATGAGGCTGACATGTTTAGGATGGCCGGCTCATAGTTGCACCTGGCGAAAGTGTACTGCCGATACCGCAGCCCTCAGGGAGACCTCTGCCAGAAGGTAGTCTCTGCTCAGTTGTTGGCTGTTTATCATGGAGAGTGAAATGCTAACTCTATTAGGTCTTACGCATTCCCTCACATTCACTACGAGGCCATTACCAGGTTGTTCATGATCTGCCAGCCGACCATCGTAGTTTGACCGTTTCAAGCGATGAACAAAATACGAAAGTTATATGCATGTAGCATGCGCCTTTCCCACTCAGCATATCAAACTAACCTTCATGGCTCTCAGGCTGGTACAATGACCTGGTACAGGGGAAGTTGCCTTCATGGCCTCGATCCTGTATAGACTAAGCGACCATCCGGGCCGTTTCTTCAGGGAATTCAGTCCTGGAGGCGAAAATCATGTCTAGTCTCTCCCCCCTGGAATGACAGTCCCGAGCCAGCAAGGAGGCGATCGAGGTGGCAGCCACAATTCTAATCGAGCCGACGGTCAACATGTTAGCCAAGATGTCGACCAAAACCAGCCTCTCTCCCGTTAAGAGATGGGTCCTGATCAAGGCGGCTACCAAACCCCCGAAAGCCACGAACACCATGAACAGAGCCAGACTCCTTCTTGTCGAGATAAAGCCCCTGTTCAAGAAGTTAAGAGCGATTCTCATACTGAGGACGAGGCTTGCGAAGCCAGCTTGCAAACACTTGCTGGGAACCAAAGGGAGGCTCCGGGCTTCGTCCTCGTAGTACGCTGGACGTCAGCCTTATAAGTCTCGCCATCCCGGTCCTTCCTCGCAACCAAGTCCGCTCGACGAGGATCACTTGACATAAATGCTTGAATACGCTCTTCTAAACCCTTGGCACACTCCTGGTTGTGCATATACCAGTCCACATGCGACCAGCTCCCTAAAGCGTTGGACACGAGGAAGCCTTGTTTTTTCTGCGCATGACTCCATTCATCTGCAAGCATAGTGCTGCCGTATATTTGAGTCTCTCTTTGCCGGATGATACTTAGGAAGTCTTGCAGCATCTCAAGAAATCGCCCATAGAATAGTGGTCGCGACAGCAGTGCCGTATCTGCATACTGCAACCACAGCGGCGGTCTAAAGAATTGCCGGGGGACGACACGACTTCATTCCCAGTCCAGGACACTGACAATGCTCCCTTGGTCGTTGACTAGGAGATTAAATGGCTGAAAATCTCCATGGACTAGTACAAACGGGCATCGGTCATCATCTGCTGCTCTCTATCTACTCACATGGCTGCGGAAGCTGTGTAGGTAGTAAAGGTACTCCTCGCCGATACCGTCATTATCGAGAACGCTGGTGCGATTCTCACTGAAGGCATTGTCCGCAAGATCGTGAAGGAGGTCAATATACTGAATAGAGCATTGTAAGGGGGCCCCTCCGTCGTAGTGGGCGAGCACTTTTGAAGGCCAAACGCCCTCGAGTGCTTGTGAGTTGAGGTCTATTGTCGCAATAGGATGACTGACGGTGAAGCTAGCAGCATCTCGGCATGTCAGGCGGCCGATGGCATCAAACTCTAGCCCCCTCAGCTGTATAAAAATATCAGCAAGGGATTGATATAGCTGTTGCTGTTGCTCTCGTGCGAGCGCGTGGTACTTCTTGTGAGAGAGCTTCTCTGCCTCCACAAACTCAAGTATCATAAAGGTCGGAAATGGTTTTAACTTCTCGTTGATGACATATGCAATCAGATCCGGGATCGGGATCGGAGTCTTTTGAGATATCAGCCTGCACAAAAGTTAGTCATAGGTATCCAAGGTCAAGAGTCCATAGATTCTCAGGTAGTGGACTTCATCGTTGCGATCTCGCATTCCAGTTTTTGGTCTGCGCCAAATGGGAGTCAAGGGGCCAACGGAATCCGCACAACCCACTTGTCCCAGAGTCTTGGTGACGAAGACGAGCCCGATAACGAGCGGAAGCGAATGAAGTAGAAAATGTTGTAACTCCCATGGACAGGGTCCTGAAAGAATTCGCCATTAGACTGACTGGGGTGGTATGAGGCGGCGAGTCGGCGGACATCCTCTGGGTTGATAGAGTCAATGAATTGGGCCCGGGCGTGGCGTATTTGTCTTTCGATGATCTCGTCTTGGAGATGTCCAGGTTTGCTGTGTGCTGTCTCTGACATATTGATCAGAGATTGTGACGCGCCTGGGTGCTGATGGAATTTAAGAATAGGGAGCATCATGAAGATAGCCATTCACTTAAAGATAATATAGGGGGGGCGCTACTGTAACAAGGGCTCACTGCCTAGCGAGGTTCTACTAAACTCAGGTAAGATCATCATGCCCTGTGTCAGTATATTTCTGTGTTGGCGAGAATATATATCAACGTTAACGCACTTGAGAAGAAAGGTCCGCTCGGAGGATCACGACGTTCCTTTTGTACCTATGCAGTGACTGACTCCTTAAATATAGATTATCACGACAATATTATGGAAGGAATGGCTACTTACATCAGAGACCTCGCTCCCGGAATCGAGCTTACTGTTGACTGCTTTGTGAAAGAATGCCCCGAGACGTGTCGCAGCCCTTACGATGATGCGTCGGCAGTTCTCACTGAGGCGAAAAACACCCCCTGCACCTCCGGCCGAAGTGGGATATCATGCCTTCAGGATCTTGTCGACGAGGTTCAGTGTCTTTCTCACATCGGCATGATCGCCTGCCATAAGGGCAGGAATCCTGCAATTTCTAGTATCAACTGAGAGCCATGTGTGATCGATCAGACTTACGTGCGGCACTGAAAGTTAGAGGGCGAGAATAGCAGATAGATGACTAAGAAGAATAGCTACCTACCTAGGTAGGTAAAAACAAAGAAAATAAACGCAGAGGTGAAAGTAAGGGGGTTTCATACCCAGGAGTGCAGGCCGGCCAGCACTGGCAGACATTATCAACGGCTGTCAACTCACAGCCGATAACCTGGAACGGAACACAATAACCAGAGGGCTAAGGTAGAGAGAAGATTGGCTGCCAGAGCACAATAGAGGTTTGATTGTGGTTAACTATCCGGTCCCAGTCATCGCATCACCTCACTCCTTCTCGCCATCTTCCACTTCCTCTGTGTCTGACCAGAATGGTAAAGGCGCCAACTCGGTCCCTGTAGGCCGCCGACAAGATCAGTCTCACTCTATTAGTGAGAGGACGTCCGGACACTCCTTTGATACTACATAGATGTTTGCATTCAGTCGTCAAGGGTACCTAGTGTATGAAGCCACAGCAACCCGGCCCTTCCCATGTCGCTCACATTTCCAAGTTGTCACGGGTAATCACGATTTAGTTCTTTTTCTTTCCGAAACACTGGGATAGGGCTGTTCTCCTCCAGGTTTACGCCGTCTCTCTTCCTCTACACCTTCTTGAACCATGAACTTCCTATTTGTACCTGCACAAAGGAGCCTGTGTGGTCTCTCGACCTTCGGCCAGCGTATGTGGTGATCACGGCCTCCACAATAATAGCGCGGACCGTAAAAGCTCAAGTCAAGCCGCGAAGTCATGCGTCTTAATAAGGATCTATATCCTCGGGGTCATCATCGCTGTCCTCAATCGGTGAGATATATTGGGTCGGTGAGTGCATTCCGGTCCACGTCTTCTAGCATAGATACCATTCGCTCGGTGTCAAGCGGCCGATCTCAGTGACCAATCGATAGCTTTTCTCGAAGTAAGGTGACTGATCCTGCGAAGGAATCCGTCCTTTCTTCCCCTGGCGAGGTCCTGGGTTACGACGTCGAATTGGTTGGCTCGACTCCATGTTGCTATGTTTGCTGGGCCATCAGCGTAAGACCCCCGGGTTGTCAGTTGTTGAGACGGTTTGTGTGGGTCGATGGGCTCCTGTCTTTCTCGCGGCAGAGGCACAATTGAACGCAGCAGGCTTATGATGAGAGTTATGTCTGGCTGATATGGTATAGTCGAAGGAGTCAAAATAGGATATGTGCATGTATATGTAATGTGGTAAGCCTGTGATAAGCCTTATGTAAAACGTAAGCCCCTAAGCCTCAAAGGAGACGACGAAAAAGAAAAGTTGCTAGGGTAAAGAAAGATAGGTGGATGGAGAGGGGTAAAAATGCCAATTTATATTTGAGGAAAAGCTTCAAATATATTGCTTAAGCTCTTGTCGGTCGTCTGATTTTGCTGAATTTCGTCCCCGACTGTTATTCCTCGGATCATCACCAAGGAAACCTTGCGTCGTTCGACGACCTATTATGATTATTGGGTGACTGTCTACTACGTTAGTCGTCGGCCACCCACTTTGGCTAGGATCCCTTATAGTAACACCAACACCTATAGCAATTCTGACTGATCCTAATTGTATAACTTTCTTCGCAGATTTATTCGGTATTGGTTATCAAATCTGCCTCGCTAGATGGAATAATCGACTACACACTAATCCATATTGACATCCTATCAGTGAGGAAGTACCCAGAAGGGTCCAGGGGAAACCACCTGGGTGCCATTTTTGAATCAACAGGTAGGTGTTTGAGTAGAACGGTACAATACTTAGAAGTAGTACCTACCTACCTACCTACCTACTAACTTACCTACCTACTTATGTTAGTTGACAGGTATCCAGATGTGAGCATAAAAAGAACATAAGTGTACTGCTCACTCCACTTACTCGGCCAATCCAACTCCGTACCTAACTCACATCACTGTTTCTCAACACCAGTCAAAATATAAAGACAAGTTTGAAGCTTCAAGTCACATGCATATGTAGAGTGTGGTTTTGTGGTTTCACTGATTATATTGACTGCTCTTTGTCCAGCCTAGGTAAGGTATAGGATCCCAACGCTATTCCTTTGCAACGCCATTCCGATTCATGCCATCATGAGAAAATCCTCAGTTCTTCGCAATCTCCTTGTGGGCGGAGGCCTTGTTGTCGTGACCGGTCTCGTCGACCTTGTCGGAGAGGGCATCCTTGGCGGCGGAGGCGCTGTGTCGAGTTGTTAGTATGATATTGTCGTGGAGGGCGGTCGGCAAGAAGTTATCGACTAAGTCGTACTTACCGAGTACCAATAGGGGCGTTAGAGTCCTTGGCAACCTTTGATGAAGAGTCAGTCTCATGGTCAAAGAGAAATCGAGAAGTGAATGGACTAACCTCCTTGTTGGCCTCCTTGGAAGCACCGGAGAGAGCACCCTGAACGGTCTCAGAAACGTAGTTGGCGGCTTGCTTGGCGGTCTCCATTGTGATGGTAGTTGTGGTTTGAAGTGTTGGTTGTGTTGTGGTTGTTTGTTTGAAAGGCAGAGAAGATTGAATGTGTGATGATGATGAAAAGAAAAGGAGCTTGAAGGTGGGAGGTGTTGAGGTTTAAGTAGGGATTTGGGAGGAAGGAGGGATGATTGTGATAAACCTCAAATGCAGGCACGCGCGTTCAGCTGAAGAGGTAGTTGATGTTAGGCGAAGCACTGAATCACTGCTGTAGGTCTATCAGTGTGCACCTTTGTGAGAGGGGATCTTCACCTTCCTTCAGAGATCGCGATCGAGGGTGACGTCAGTTGCCCTTTGGAACAGTCTGGATTGCCCAGCAGCTTGTTTTCTACGTCATCGTACGGACCCCGCAAACCCCGAAAAGGGAAATTTGGAAACAAACCAAGAGGATGTCTTCAACGCCTACAAGCCCACTATTGCTTGCATCTAAGGAGTGAGCTCCTCGTGTCAGACATGGATTTGATAGCTCGCTTAATTCTGATTGGACCAGTTACAGTCCGAGGCACGGGTAGCCTGAGGATCATTACAGGGCAGCTTGCGGCTCCCAGACTAAAACTCACATCAATGGATCCGAAAACTCAGGGACAAGTTTCTGATTGGCTCGATATCATGCGTCTAGGCACAATGACGACATGACTTTGAGAATGCTTGTCTTGTGAGAATCCCAGAGTCCAAGCCATGATTCGGATACCCCTTCCATTGGGGCCAATCCCGAGACGTCGAGGTGCATTCTGGCGCCTGTCATGGCCGGCTCTAGCTCACAGCTCTGATCGCGATCGTGGTCAACTGACCTTTCCGAGTGAAAAAGCCGCCCGAATGTAGCCGATGATCGAGATACTTTGACGTCAATGTTGATAAACAAGGAATTGACTCTGGTTGCTTACGGATAACCATCCTCAACCGTGCGTTAATATTCAAGGGCGAAACAATTTCGAACATGTGAGAGAGGCCTCTGGTATGCAAAGCATGTTCCTGGGTCAGGGTCCCTCCATCTTCTGAAGTCCCTTAAGGGTACCACCACCACCTTCTCTGGGGTTCTGGAGACTCGCAGCAAGGGGTTACCTAGCTCATGCTGTGAACCCTGTTGTCTTGGGGGCAAGAATACGATCGAACAACGTAAAATAGTTGTAAAGTTGCTCGGATTGCCAAGGTAGACTTTTACGAGATTCATTGTTGCTATTGCTGTCCTTCGGTCGTTCATTCAGCCTATGATAAACCTAGTTCCTACTAGCCATCGACTTAAACAGGGCACCTTAGCCTCTCTACTTTGCTCGATGCGAGCAACCGGTCACGATCGTGATCATAAACGAAACATTGCAGTGATCGCGGCATCTTGGCAATTCTTTGCGCCCCATTTTACATTACAGGCTTTCTCGGTTTGGTCTATTTTAGGGAAGACAACTCTTGGTGCGTAGCCTGTGGAGCTGGGGTAGGCAAGTTAGGTAGGTAAAAGAGGAAAAGAAGAGTAAGGTAGGTTAGGAGGTAAGGTAGGTAAGACTTAGATAAGGTACCGTACTAAGCCGAGCAACCGAAAAGAAGGACAAGAGAACAGGAGAGAAGTATAGTTAAGCAAGAAGATATCATAGTCTAATAAAAAATTATTTTATTTTATTTGTTTTATTTAGAAATAAAAGCTATAAGGACAGGTTACATACTGAAGGCTGTTTGCTATATTACATAGAACAGATGGACTCTCTCCAGGTTAGGCAGATGGCAGCTTGAGGCTAAGACATCACGTGACTATACTGGCCCGTGCTTGACCACTATGGGACCCCGCGGTCAGGCGGCTCAAATCCGCCAAAAGGGGATCAAGTTAACGACAGAAGATCAGATGAAGTGCCCTTTAACAGCTTAAACTGTTTATTAAAGTTCAGTGCCCGGATCTGGACAATAGCTCTAATTGTATCGACATAAACCCCACGTGTACTTCTGCTGGCCGCCATGGATCTGGCTTACGATCACATCACGGAGGATGGCTACGCTAAGAAGACAGATGAACCAAAGGAGGGCTCTCAGCCCCAGCCACAGTCAACACTGAATGAGGACTTCCAAGAAGCCTACAAGGCCTTTTCAAACAGCCCCTGGGGCGCCAGGATTGGTGGTTTCTTCGGCAACGTGGTTAAGCAGGTATGAGAGCTCGGCCCATGAACCTACTCTGTCTAACTCAACTTGCCTAGGGTGAATCGGTATACACACAAGCATCCAAGGAGTTGGCCGAAGTAGGTGAAGATGCATCAAAAGGACTCACAGACCTTCGTGCGTCTATACTGAGCCATACAAGAAACCTTTCTCTTAACACCGCCAATGCCGGCGAGAGCTCCAAGGCTGCCGAGGATGACCAAGCTACCCCTAGGGCTTCAGGTGAAGGCTCAGCAGATGCGACTCAGTCTGAAAACACCCTGGCTCGACTCCGGGCGGAAGCTGCAAAGAGATTGAAGGACCTACAGAAAGCTGAGGATGCTGCTGATGAAGCTCTTATCAAATTTGGCGGCAACGTTCGGAATTTCCTTCGGGATGCCATCAGCATTGCCCCTCCCCAGGACTCTGACCAGAGTGGCACCGTTCTCTTTGAGAGTAAGGATGCTCAAGGCAAGCGGGTAATTCATACATCAAGATTCGATGCTCAACTACACGTTATTCATACCTCTACCGAGAGCTTCACGAAAGATCCTAACAGCGCTGATTATGAGGCTTGGTCAAAGGAATTCGACGCTGATAAAAAGACCCCGGATATCAACGATGACCTAGAAAAATTCCCTGACTTGCGAGCTACTATGGAGAAGCTAGTTCCTGACCAGGTTCCTTATGTTGATTTCTGGAAGCGTTACTATTTCCTTCGTCACGGTATTGAGACAGCTGAGGCTAGACGACGAGATCTCCTTAAGGGTGAGTGGATTGTACCATCTCAGTAGTATTTCGCTAACAAGACGACAGCTGCATCTGCTGAGGATGAGGTTGGCTGGGATGACGATTCCGAGGAAGAATCCGAGGAGGAGTCGGAGGAAGAGTCTGAGGAAGAATCTTCGGACGAATCCCCCGACAATAAGACTACCGCGGCGGCTAAAGCCCCAGTCGTACCCAAGGTTGCCTCCACACCGAAAACTGCCACTACACCGAAAACTGCCACCGCACCCAAGACTGCCTCTGCCGGCTCCTCAACCACCATCCAACCCCCTGCGCAGAAACACCTGAAGCCAACTGAGCCCCGCAAATCCAACGACGAAAAGTCGCAGGCCGATAGCGAGGCGAGCTACGATGTTGTTGGCGCAGCGTCTGGCAAGACCACCCAGACCCCCAACAGTCCCAAGAACTCCAAGGAGGAGGAAGATAGTGACGATGACTGGGAATAGGACCTGAACAGGTTCAGTGTATGCTTGGGTGATTGGATTGTCGCTCATCCAACTTGGCGTTCGGTAACTGTGAAACCAAATGTGGCATGTCAAAATACCACAGAGCCTGTAACTTGATATTGGGTATTAATACCAGGGATTCGTGTCTGATATCCATCCGTCACCTCCAGTCAAAGCCATTTTGTTGTTTTACCCCTTGTTGCATTTATTTCTTCTTCTTGGTGACCATGGTGAAGCCATCCTCATCGACCTGAGGCTGGGCCTTTTCCTTTGGCACCGAGACCAGAGGGGGAGCTTCGTCCATCTCAACATCGGCGCCACCTTCATCCTCGTCGTCATCCGAATCACCGCTCTCCCAGTCTGTGTCTTGGTCGGCATCATCGGCCTTCTTGAAGATGCCTTCAACCTTTGTTCCCTTGAGGTTCAACCAGCGTGTGCGTAGCTTTCCGACCTCCTCAAAAGTACCGAGAGTGCAGCTGGCGCGGGCGCGGAGGATGTTACCCGCCACTTCTGTGCCCGAATCGTCATCGACATTGACTTCAAATTCGTCCATCATGACCTGGAGCAGAACAGTCTCGACCTCCTCCAAATCAGGATCTTCGGGGACCTTGCCATTCTTTGGCGGTGTATCGGTGTATTCGGGGAAGAGTTCGACGATGGCACCGGCAAACCAATCGCGCTTGTCAGCAGAGTCGGGGCCACCCCAGCCGTTCTGGACGGAGAGTGTAAGGGCAGGCCACAGGTGAAGGGCGTATGCGACGGCTTGCTCGAACTCTGATTGGCGTTCGGCTATATTGCAGTTAGCAAGTATTAAAATACAGAAAAAGACTGTTGACTTACCCGCAGGAGGTAGCTGTGCGGGCTCTGCAGAAGCCATGGTTGTAAGTTGATAGTTATGGCGGGGTTTGGAGGGGCAATCCAAAGAGAATGAATGTTTCTGCACAAAAATTTTGGTGTTTTTTCCTATGGATGTTTCCAGTGGCTTTGCACAAATCAAAGACCCGCTAAGCCCGCCCAGCCTGAAAGCCCACCACTGAAAATCTCCCCACAAAGAAGAGCGCACGGGCCACTTTTTAATGACATTTCCTCCCCTTGTAATTCCCTGCTCAACCTCGAGCGACTCATTCGTTGGATGCAGCTGGCGGAATCGATGCTTCCGTCGTGGAGTCAGGGGTAAGAACTGGGTATATCGGCTGAGATCCGTTTATGGATGACATCATGGGACCCCTAGCATTAGGTTTTGGGTTCAGCTTGGCCTTGGGCTGACATTGCATCCCATCCAATTGCCTACTTCTATTCCAGAGATGAACTTTTTCATGTCTTGACAAGCTTTTTTCGTGGCCGATGGCGCGTCTTTAAGAGAAGCTACTACAGCATGAACTCGCTCAACACCACGTCCGTCTCATTCGCCGTGACGCCGACTGTCGTCTCGACTTTGTTTTCCCATGTACGTACCAACACGATTCGATGCGACACGCGGCGACGTTGTTGTCTTGTGTAATCGACCCGCAGCTTGAATGCGGGGACAAGTGAGGCATTGGCATTGGCGTTCTTGTCTTTGAGCTTGCTTTTTCCTTCAGAAACTGACTTAGAGACATTGCAGTATTTCAACAGGAAGCCTCTGAGACAACGCCCAACCGCGCATCTGTCATACGATGAAGGCCTCCATCTGATTCGGTCATTCCTCGACTACTCTTCACACCATACCGTCGAAGAGCTCCAAGCCTTTACCGCACAATGGGTACCGCATCCCCAATGGGTCAAAGTTGAGGATGTTACTATTTCCGAAGATCAGTTGACTCGTTCGGCCGAGCTGTTGCATAAACAGCTGGGTCCTGATGGCCTCAGACAGGTAGGCGGCGAGAAGTGGTGGCAATGGCGTAAACCCGAGAGCTCTCTCGATGCTGAATGGATTGAGATGCGCTCAGATGCCTACGAGCGAAAGCAGAATGGAGGCAACTCGCAGCGCGTCATGATGTATATCCACGGAGGCGCATACTATTTCGGCAGCGTTGACGAACACCGATATCAAATGCAGCGACACGCTCGCAAGCTCAAAGCACGCGTCTTTGCGCCCAAATATCGCCTCTCTCCGCAGTTTCCCTTCCCGTGCGGCCTGCATGATTGCTTGGCCGCGTACCTTTATCTGCTCACAGTGCAAGACCCAGTGACCATCGTTCTAGCGGGAGACTCTGCAGGCGGTGGTATGGTCATGTCTCTGTTATGTGTTTTACGCGATCAAGGGCTTCCACTGCCTGCTGGCGCCATACTCATTAGCCCATGGGTTGACCTGACGCATTCGTTCCCTAGTGTATCGGGAGAGGCGCCAATGGACTACATCCCGCAGGCTGGATTTCACCATAAGCCCTCCAAAGCATGGCCACCCCCTAATGAGGATGATGTTGCAATGTTGAGAGAGGAAGCCTTGAAAAAACAAAAGAATGAGTCCAAAAAGACTCCCGGCAAACACGAACTTAAGAAAAAGCAGCAAGGACATGTTGCAAAAAAGGAAACATCAGATGCCTCTTCTAGATCGGATTGGATCAATGGTGGAATTCCTATCAACCCCGAAAAGCTCCTCTCAGTCAGTATTGACGGCCAGCTTGTCAAGCTGAAGGATCAGATCCAGGTAAGTTTTGATTGCGAGATTTCCGGCTTAGAAGCTGACGACCTCAGATGTATACAACTAATGAGCTCCTCGCCCATCCTTTGGTCAGTCCAGTTATGCAGCCTACACTTGGCGGCTTGCCTCCACTACTAATCATGGTGGGAGGAGGTGAGATTCTACGAGACGAACAGATATACTTGGCTCACAAATGTGCCAACCCTGCGAAATATGCACCACCCGAGGAGGCCATGACACCAGAAGGAAAAGCCCGATTAGAGCAATACAAGCCAACCGACGTCCAACTTCAAGTATGGGACGACCTTTGTCATGTGGCACCAACATTGAGTTTCACTCGTCCTGCCAAGTTCATGTACAGATCTGTTGCTCAGTTTGGCGCGTGGGCTCTTGCTAGAGCTCAGAAGCGTGGCATCGATATCCTTGACGACGACGAAATTTCGGTCATCTCTGAGTCTGATAATGAATCGAAAGACAAGCCGCCTAAAACTCCAGAAACAGATAAATCCGATATCAACGTTGAGCCTGGTCAGGTTGGAAAGGCTGGCGATCCTCTCCCACCTTTCAAGAACCACATGATTCGACAAAGGGTTACTCGTTACGGCGCTACTTTGCCACTAGCACCCGAGGCCGAGTTGACAGCATGCTGCGTGCAACCTGATTCTGTTGGCGTCGTAAAGGAGGGCACAGTCAAGAAATGGTTGGCGAGAAAGGACCAGTGGGATCACCGATACGCCTCGACCAAAGCCAAGATTTACAAAAAGATAATCAATGATATGGCGGCAGGCTATCATGACTTCGGCCCTGGTGAATATCCTCCTCCTACAGCTTTGGCTGGCCGCCGACGAGTTGATTCCGATTTGGTGGAAGGAAACAAGAGACAGAAGAGTTGGGGCTTGGCATTATGGTCGCTCTGGGGTTCTAAACACGATGAGATGACGGTAGAGCGGGAGAAGAAAGCGGATACGCAGCCAGAAGTCCGGGTCGCCACGGGGGCTGAAGGTGAAGGGGCGCGCTCCTTTGCCGACATTGAAGGACAAGACAAGCCGCCGTTGAAGCCAACCCGATCACGAAGTCGGTCCCGCCGGAGAGTGGTTACTGACGAGAACCAAACGGGTAGCCAGCCCATCACTGAGGATACGCCAGTTGCCCATCTGCTGGAGCAACGAAGGGAACAAGAAGCTGCCAAGCCTAGTCTACTCAGTCCCGATTATGCGCCGGAGACTGGAGTAGCCGGCAAACGGCCGTTCCTTGATGGCATTGCACTCCCGTTCAGTTTAAACAAGGATGCTGAGACGGCGAGCATGATGACCTTACAATCTAATGCTACGCCACTTCCAGGCTCACGACCTATGAGCCCAAATTTTGGTGACCAAGATTCAACGCAACCATCTCAGTCGACGCAGCTCACGTCACAAGATGCACCAACTATCGAAGTAGCAGGTAAACGGCCATTCCTCGATGGAATAGCAGTTCCGTTCAGTCTGAAGAAGGAGGCCGAGACGGCTAGTATGAAGACCTTGCAGTCGAACGTCACCGCCATGCCCAGCTTACACCCTACGATCCAAGATAAGGAGCTGCCAGAGCCGCCGGTTGAAATTGGCCAAGAGGACGGAGTTAGAAAAGAGAAAGATGAAGTGGACGAGGGCGGATTGGGCTCAACCGTTACACCCCTGGAGCGACCTGGTCTAGATACCTTTGTCACGGCCCAGGAGGATCTCCCACGGGTCAAGTAAGAGGAGGAAATCGATGAGAAAGAGGAGTTCAAGTTTGGCGCAATGGGTGAATACAGTCAGATTGTATTATTTGTGTACAATCAAGATATCCCTTGTGTCGAAACACAATCGTTTGTTAGTTCTTTTGTGTCTGTCAATAAAAATCCACCGCAATACAATCCCAAAGATATAAGAATATCCAACTTAAGCTTTTTTTTTAATTTGAAATTGTGAGTGCATAATCGTACATGTTGATACAGTGTCCAGGGTATATACGGCCTCACAGAGGTTCCCAAGCCTCCTGCGGGCTCATCTACGTTAGTCCCAAATTCGCCTTTTGTCTAAAATTCCTTCGATATTCAAATGCGCCCCCAGTCGATTGTCGCCCGCTTAGTCCACACCATTGTATCGCTTCCACTGCTCGACGTAGAAGGAAGGATCTTGGGGACCCTTCTCCAGACCCTTGTAGTCACCCGGTTGTGTCTTAACCTCGCGGCTCACGAACGGTGTAAGCTGTTCCCATCAATGTTAGCCCCGCGACCTTTATGATGGAGAATAACCCGTCCTTGCCTTGAAATCCTTCAAGGGCGGCACAGCATATGTTCGGACTTTGTTCCACTCAATAACGTAGCCTCCATACTTCGTGTGTCGACCCATTGAACCAGTGCGGTTACCCTTGTAGAAACCCTTTCCGACATCCTTGGTTGTGAGTCTGATGTGGCGGTAGCGGCCAACCGAGAGGGCTTGTGTAGGTCTCATGGTGAAAGATGGACGTCGTTGATTTCGTGAATCGAGTTGAGAGAGTACGTCGCTCTGCTTCGGGGCGAATGATGAGTAATGTGTCGGCCGGTCGTGGTCAATGGATATCGGCGTTGCGATCGCAAGGTAGGTTGAATCTTGAAGTTTTGGAGATTCGGCGGTCGGTGTTGTTCCGGTTCCGGATTTGCAGTCGATGACCTACAGGGATCTTGCAGCCCGGGCGTCTGCAAGCAGTCGTTTTTGCTACCAGCCAATCTTTAAGCTAAGATGTTATTGATCTGAAGGTATAATAAGAAGTTTGAAACCCGACATTCTCTCTGTTATTATTTGTGAAATACTATTTTGTCTGGGCGTTTCTACTCTCATCCTTGAGCTCTCTGTAAGTGGGCTACACACTTCGCCGCTAACGATAACGAGGGGCACATGCAATGGATATGGATGGCTAACGTCGCTGAACAACAGCTCTGAGCTCAGCCCAACCCAATATTCGCTACAGCGAAAACCCATGCCTCCGCCGTCTCAAGCTGGCCACCATGGATGGATATCCGAAGGGAACTCTGGACCATAATGTCCCCCTTCTAGTGGCTGCTGGCCTCAACAACGAAACCCATGAGCTCCCGCTGAGCGCAGAGCTCAAGGAACAGAGCATCCTCCTCCGCTCAGAGATCCCGCCGATCGCGGGTAGAGAAGCTGAAGCTTTGGCGCAGTACTTTAATGATATTGATGCTAGCGCAAGGTCTTGGAGCGTGTTTGAGCGGAACGAAAAATATAGGTTTCGCATCAGAACTACAGGAAGGGTACGTTGGCGCCGACGTGCTACTTGTTTATGCCTATGTTCTAATATCTGGGATAGTCGTTTCTACTACCGCCGCGCCGAGCTCGACTCCCCGAAGGTATCGAGCCGCTTAGCGACAACCCGATACTGCATTCGCCCTTCTCGCCCTTAAGTCCCGTATCAGCTCTCTATCCCGATGGCCTCATCGACGCGCAATGGGTCAAGAAACACCAGGACCTCGTCCCCAGCGTTTACCTATGTTTCTACCCTCTTACTAATGACCCGAACGCCACGACACTACAAGATAACCATATTAAATCTGATATTAATAATCTCAAGAGCGCCCTGTTGCGGTCAGGATACAAGACGCGGCTAGCGATCGTTCTACTTGCGGAAGGTGAAGGCAGCCCTCTCTCATTGTCTGAAGGAATTCAAGAGAGGCTGGAAAACATACGAAGGGGGACAGCGTTGGATCCAAAATCAGTCTTTTACATTCCCTCCCAGGAATCGAAAGACGATCTGAAGCAGGTAGTCGACAACATCTTGTCCGTGCTATATACTTCAGCTGTGGAATACTACCGAGATCTGGGGCGACATGCTAGGAAGAAGCGCTCTCGTGGAGTAGCACCCCAGCCAACCGTGCCACCCACGACTGGAACATCACAGACACTCTCGTTACCGGATTGGAATTTCAGATACGACTTTAAGTCGGCAGTCTTTGCAGAATTTCGCCAAGAAACTGATGCGGCGCTGCGATTTTTTGAACAATCATACGAGGTGCTTCTGGGACAGGATGTGCTGGACATCATCCCTACCTGGAGCCCCCGTTGGAACGAGGCGCGGCTTTTAGCGGATGTTATAGCTATACGTTGCTTGAGGTGCCACCTGTGGTTGGAACAAACCACGCTGGCGGTTCGAAGATGGCAGTCACATAGAGAACGAATCGCAGATTTTGTCGATCGACGCGGACGTGGGACTAACAACTATGGGTGGCAGGCCTGGGAAGCTCGATGGGCTACGATTATGGCCAATTTGATCGAAAAGGTGGGATTACCAGCCTTGGCTCCAGCAACAGGGACGCTCTTTGTACCGCCGGATAAGTCTGTCTTGGGTGAGCGAATATCACCATGGGAGACGCTGCATCATACAGGCTACTGGTACCGCATAGCAGCGCGTCACCTTGTAGCCCGTCGGAAACTCGCTTTTCAGATACCGGAGGAGGATAGGAATTCGCCGGATACAACACCTGCATCGGCGGTAGCCAGTAAGGCCTTTGCATATGACACATACATGTGCCCGGAGCCGTACCAAGAGTATCCCTTAACCGGCAGGGGAGTGAACCATTCACAACTAATCATCGATTGCCTGAAGGCGGCGAGCGCACAGTTTCAAGCTCGAAAACAGGGGCGAATTGCCGCGGAGATATCACTGGAGTGCGCAAGAGAACTGGCCAATCTAAAACAATGGGACGATGCTGTTGAAGTCTTGCTACCGTTCTGGGAAGATGTCGTATTTCGATCGGAGGGCTGGGTTAACATCTCAGAGGACTTGTGCTTGACTATGCGAAAGGTTGCTGTTGGAGCTCACCGTGCAGACCTGGTGGTTGCTGCTGACTGGGAGCTAATGAACAATAGTGAGTGCTTTCGGCTGCTTAGGATGTTGCCTTTGCTAATCGTAGTGCAGAGTTTCTACGACAGCCACAATGGCATTATGACCTTACCAGATCGCTCCAAGGTATCTCGACGGAGACGAAGCCTTGGATTAGCTTGAGCGACGAAAAGACAGGCTCATTCATTTCGGCATCTTTTGTATTCCGGAACAAAGAAGGAAAGGCTGGCGAGACCTGCAGCGCACAGCTTGCACTCACCTCTCACACCTTTCTCGATGCTGCGCCCACCACATTCAATTCATTCAAAGTTGAGTTTGCTGGAAGCTTGAGACCAATACTACTTGAGCACGAGGCTTCAGAGGACGAGAAACCATCGTCGACAAAAGGGCCTACTATTTCGTCATTATCATTGAAAGAAGACTATGCCGACGGGTCAGAGGATGAGCTACCAGTGATGCTGAAGGGCCATAGCAACCTGACACTTCAACCTGGTCAGACTCGAGTATTCGAGATGAAGATACCCCTGAGGGAACCAGGTACTGCAACAGCCTCATCTATCACCCTCTCGCACAGCAATGAAACCTTTGATCTCGACTACACATTGAGGCTCCCCGAAGCCGGACCCATTGTTGGCTGGTATATTCAAGGTTCATTGAAACCCAGAAGCAGTCGCCCAGAAGCAGGCACAATACAAATTCAACCTCGCCCACCAAAGATGGAAATCAAACTCGTGGATCCTTTGGCTCAATATTATGCAAACGAGGCAATCAAACTGCAGATTGAGCTACTTAATGCCGAGGACGAATCCGCTACTGCCAAGCTCGACGTTCATCTTTTCGGCAAAGAGGTTCCTGCAATTCGGGTAGAGGCAGATGGACACGAAGCCAGCATCGAGGCTCAAACAGAGGAGTCTAAAATCTCAGGCCTGGCGCTGGGCGCCATCAAAAACTCTGAATCAGTTAAGCTGGTGCTACACATCGATCCTCCATCGGCTCCTGCAACGTTTGACTTGCATTTGAGGACGTCGTACCACCTAGATTCAGACGTCGCAACGCCGATCATGCAGATGTTGACGGTTCAGCTCAATGTCGTGAACGCATTCGAAGCGAACTACGACCTGGTTCCACGACTTCACCCAGAGCCATGGCCAAGTCTGTTCGACTCGGAGGGACTTGGAGATACAGATGAGGGTGCTGCTCGAGGCTTTGCGCAGAAGTGGTGTTTGCTGTGTCACTACGCATCATTTGCCCAGCAAGATCTCAAGGTCCTAGGAATGGAGCTCAACGTGGTAGCGTGCATTGGCGGTGCACGATGCAACGTGATTCGGGGGCCGAGGGTGCCACAAGAAGGGGTAGTTGTTGCGCCCAAGACGATGAACGAGGGACAATTCGATATAGTTGCCCAGAAGCTCACAATGGAGGATCGACACCCTGTGACACTTGAACTCGCGTTTGTCATTCGATGGCAGCGCCAGAACCGCGACGATGAAGTTGTCAACACAACGACCATGCCGGTTGGTAAATATTTGGTGCTAGGCACAGAACCACGAGTTCTAGCGTCCGTGTATTATACCAGATCAGAAGACGATATGCCAGGCCTGCTGCAGCTGGACATGACAGTTGAGAACCCTTCGAACCACTTCCTTACGTTTGGTTTGAGCATGGAACCGAGCGAGAACTTTGCCTTCTCTGGTGCGAAGCAGACAACATTGAATCTACTGCCGCAGTCGAGACGAACTACGACATACCGACTGCTACCGCAGATTAGTGGAGGGTATATCCGACCGAAACTGACGGTACGGGATAAATATTTCCAAAAGGTGCTGCGTATAATACCGACAGAGGGGATGAAGATTGATGAGGAGGGACTGTTGGTGTGGGTTCCGGGAGAGGAGGTAGAGAAGGAGGAAGAGAAGTCTGAGACGCAATGATGCTTAACATGACTGTTATAGAAAGAGATATATGTGAGGCGACGAAATATTACATTGAGAGAAAAGCATACTGTATCAAGCACACCAGCGGTCCAGAAGTCGTCTCTGTCTAACATATTTTCATTGCCGCACTCAGCAGCCAACAATTTCGTGCATCTTGCGCCTGTTCGCCGTCAGAGTGTCCAGACCACTAGAACGGCCTGCTACAGGTTAGCAGCAGCAATATCCCAGCTCAAGCTCGTTATCGTCACCAATCTCGCTGCGAGATAGCTAAAACTAGAAGGTCTGACGATCCTTGACAACAAGTTCAAGATGGGATGGGATAAGTTGGTGACTATACTACCTAAGTAGGTGGCAACACTCCACTGCTGACATATGTAATAAATAGGAGGCAGCTTATAGGGGTGTTTAAATGAGCTGAGCACGCTTTTAGTGTTTTAAAATCCCTTATTAATAACCTTATGAAACTTGACCGCCATATGGATTAAGTTAGAATAATGGTAATATTAAATGCAGGGTGTCTGAGGAGGTCTAATCTCTCGCTCAACCTTTGCGTACCTAGTTACGGACGTTCTTTTGTAGTGCAGTTTAACAACTCGAATACGCTAGACTACGCCAACTTTTTGGCCGACAATATACTCCTAAACTGCAAGTAGTATCTAGATGAGAAGAATTCATAGTCAACTTCAAATAGAAAGTTAGGCACTTTTGGCTCGAAAGGGGTGCTTCCTATTGCTTGCTTACTACCAACTTCCAGGAATTCGGGATACATTCGAGTCACAGCGACCTAGATACTAGGCACCCTGGTTTCACGGTCATATGAATTAGTTTGATCATAAAAGCATGCTCTTTTGAATATGTTGCTCACAGTAGCATGTTCTCACAACTTGTCGAGGTTCACTACCGCCAAAGAAGAGGCATGTTCGCTCAAGATGCCATCAGCATTCTGCTGGGTCTCCTCTAGCTGCTTCGTTATCTCTCAATTCCAAAAGTAACGAGTGCCTCCTACCCCTGATTCACCTGCTGTGGTATGGATGCGCCTTCAGCCAATGTCCATCCTTAGCTCTCGAAGAAACTCGTCGTCGTCACCTTCTTCGCCTTCGCCTTCGCCTTCACCTCCGACTTCGCCCTCGTTGTGGCTCCGGTCCCCATCCCCTTCGGCTGAGGCAGTTCGAGACTGGCCTCTAACACACCTGCAGAGGCGGTCGATGTCCTCCTGTTGCGCCTTATTCTGTGCTTTCAGATCCTGAACCTCGCGCTTTAGTGCAGAAAGTTCCTCACATAACTGAGTAATGATTTCGCCTGCATGTTCCCCGTCATCCATGGGGTAGTTTGTCCACTCCAAGCTCTCAGCCATCCTTCCTCCATAGCGTGCCGTGACAGCCTCTTTGACACCCCGAAAAGCAGACTTCGCCATTTTCTCATACCCGAAAACACCGACTAGAATGAACCAATGCTCGTAGGTGACATTGAGCCATTTCGGTGAATGGGTTGTGTCATTCCACATCTGCTTGTAGATCTGATGGTGCTTGGGTTTGTGCACAGAGAACTCGGTGTGGTGAAAGGCGTCGCTTTTGAGCAATCGGAGGAGGCTACTGTGTACGGTGTCTGGCATAGAAGAGCTATGTTTGTTGAATAAGTGACAAAGGTTGATTGCGCTCTTTCTGTCATCCTCTGACTGGGTGCCTAGAGGCAAGTCTTCGACGGTTAATTCGAGCTGCTCGTCGTCATCGCTCACATCAAAGGGCTGCTCTCTAGTTCCTTGACTCTCCATCGCGCGCAGATTGATAATATTTGCAATACTTCGTCTTATTAGATGACTCCTGAAGCAGCACTATACGGATTTCACAAACGGTTTTCGTTCAGTCGAAGGAATCTTGAAGAAACACGCTTTTTAGAAAAAAGAGTTGCGGTGCGGGAGGTTGCTTTTACCAGTTTGTGTTTGAGTCACAAAGGTTGAAGAGGCGGGGGAAAGCTTACTCAGTGTTGTTACAGCAGGCAGCAGCAGCTCAGCCTTAGGAAAGCAAACAAAGTATTACAGAGTGTCTAGGTTGCTTGATAAGCAGCCATTTTGGACAACCAGTGAAATCAGAACAAGAAACCAAGGTCGGCTTTCTGTATGTTCTAGGGTGAATAAACCCATCCTGGGTGACAGGTGTCGTTGTTACTACCTTGTATTATAAAGACTCCATGGTTACCTAGGTAAAATGTTACAGGTTTTTACTCTGCGAGACACAGGCACCGATGCCGTTGTCTTCAAGCACTGGTTGAGGTCTTTGTTGAGTATCATGGAGCATGTTTGCATCCAGACCTAAGATGGTGCGGGCAAACCTCGTTGTAGCGGAGAGGTGGCAGTTTGGCGTCGAGAAGGCTACCGTTGTTGAGGTATTGCTTGTAATACTCGCTGCGTAGATAGACACTTGTTGTGTCTGGTATCGTGTGTAGAAAGAAGGTATTTTTCGTTTTGGAATAATATTGAACTGAGAACCTCGTTTGGTGAGAAGGGCGAGAAGCGAAGCGATGATGAGGATCAGGTAGGCAAAGTGGGGTTATTGAAGATTGTATTCTAGGCATCACCTCTTTTCCTTATTGTTATCATAGTGATTGTTCTCTTTTGTACTGTTCTAAGTGATCAGTGTTTGCCAGTGTCGGCGGCTGTCAGTTCTCGCCCTTCCAACTCGTAAGGTGCCCAGCCCGCCTTTTCACTTCATTCCTGGCTCTCCCTTCATTATCATTTCTATCAGAGTTCTTTTTTCTTCTTAAAATATATATATTCTTGTTATATATACTTATACGATACGATATACTTATTACTTACCCAGAGGTAAATAGCCCCTTTTCTATTTCAAAGACAATGTAGCAACAATCGCCAGCCAAGTCAACGATCTAACTACTGGCGTAGATATTCTTACCAGCGAGGTTACTTCACTTCGTACCGATGTTACGACTCTTACCAGTTGTGTCGATACTCTTACCGAAAGAACCAACACTGCTGCCGATGATATCAGTACCCTTACTGGTTGTCTCGGTAATTTGGCCTCTCTTGTTGACACCCATACATCCGATATTGTAACTATTACCAACCGCGCGGACCATCTTGCTGATGCCCAGCATGCGAACATCTCCTAGCTGGCGACTCGCATTGATGCTCGGTTTGTCTCTCTTTATACTCAAAAATGCTCAGTTACTGATAGGTCCCAGATGCGAAGATGTTCTCAAGTGACAGCGGAACCAACAAGCATCTTCTTCTGTTACACCCGACCCCGAGTTGGTAGACCCGGTGATGATGTCCTAGTCTTGAGGCCATGCCAGTCTTATATATATTGCTAGGCAGGAGCAATGTGTGAATAGAAGGTCTGTTACCAGAAGAAGGGCCAAGTTGAGACTCCAGGCATATATCTCTTTAGCTTCTTGGCAGACTCTTTGTCGCAAATTAACACCGTAGTGGAATGCTATACAACCCGACCATTAGAGTACATTCTTTGAGCCCTTTTTGCGATGTGACTGTTTGATTATTCGGTTCCTTCTCCCCTCTGACATCTAGCCTCTCTGTGGATGTTGTGTCTACGTTGAGTCTCCTTCTTTGCCTTCGGCTAAGTGGGCTTGGTGTCTTTGTTCTACCAACCATAGACTCGGGGCAAATTCTATTCTACTTCAAACTATGCAAAACCCACTGCCTCTACCTATGAGTGACCCCGCTAATGTATCCAAGTAAGGTAATCAAGCAACTATTGAAAACGGCGCAAGCTGATATCGCTATCTCTTTTACGGTCACAAGACTGCCATGAGGTCACGACAGGGGCCAAGAGCCAATCAAAATGATCGTGACGCTCGGTACTTTTTTCTACACCTAAATTAGCGTATGATAGAAGTACTAGCAGTTAGCATTATTATATAACGCTATATTATATACTTTATAGCCGTATTTAGTCTATAATATAGGCTGTAAATGCCCTTCTTGTTGCTTCCTCTTTTTGAAGGGTTAAGGCTGCCCTTATCGGAGGCCTTTATAAGCAAGGCAAGGGGAAGACCTTTTCCTACCTTGATAGATATAATTAATATCTCTTTATATATGATTTTACCGTGCTTCTATATCCTTATTATCTTCTTCTTTCTCTATGCGTCCTCTCTTTCTTATGTGACCTTTAGGGGCATACTTATTAAAGAGGGCATTATAAATGCATTCCTTCTAATCCTTTAGCGTTTTATAGGGCTTCTAATAGGGCTATATTGTCTTTAGCTATAAAATGAAGCTATTTGTAAGTGTAACTTTAAGGAGGAAAGACTATAGTAACGCCTACTAAGGCCCCCGGCAAAAGCGATACTTATATATTATATATAACCGTATCTAATCTTTATAGTCTATATAATTTATCTCATTATTATACTAAGCGGTAACAGTAGGGATAGGGATTATCTTAAAGCTTTCCCCGTTAAAGTACTTATATAGGCGATATTACTTTGCCTTTATGCCTCTTTTGGCGGGCATTTTCCTCTTTTTTAGTATGTGCTTATAAGAAGCTCTGCTATATATAGTTAAAAGGAAAAGCACGATATTGCTATCTTTCTAAGCGATTTAAATAACCTAAGGGATATTAAAGAGATAGATTAGTAAGGGAAATATATAAAAAAGATATCTATACTTTATTATCTTATATA